>APFE030609716.1:23348-46697 GCA_000404065.3 Pinus taeda
TGTTGGTATTCTGGTGTACATTCATAGTGTTGGGTGATCTAGCTTTGCTTGAGGTGAAGAAGGGCTTCTTAGCTGGAGGATTATGTTGGGTCAGAGCACATGGTTGTAATCTTCTTGCTACTTTTCATCTAGATAAATCTATTCTTGTTTCCTTCCATATTCTTATGTACCCTATATATGCTTGTATATGGTTAATGCACATCTGATCCTGCATTATTTATGAACTTAGATCCCTGTTTCTTTCATAGTAGTATGTTGTTGTGATTCTACAGGTCCTTTTGAAGCTGAGCAGACAAAGATAAAGCGGAAAAACTCTATCAAGAAGGAGAGGAAATCGAGCGCAAGACTCAAGTTGGCCCTCTTGGTTCTCCTCTCATCTATTTTCATAAAAGGAATCAATAGTAGGCTTTGATTATTTTTTTCTAAGATAGCCACCCATCTTAGTGGGAATAGCAGCATCCGTGTGGAAATTATTCTCGTATAACAGTGCCCCTCTCATCTTGATGCTACTCGACCTTCCCTTAAACATGTACAACTATAATTTGAGGTGCTAGTTGAGCCTCCTACTTGGGAACCTATTGCTCCTCCTCCTGGACTATATCCTGCTCATTCTCTAAGTTCTTACTCAAATCCCTTCCCTCCTCAAACTTTACATCTCTCTTGATTATTTTATTCCCATGTGATGGTACTAATATCCTATACACCTTATATGTCTTGTTCTATTCCACAAATATTCCCTTCTCTAAAGTGGGCCCTAAATTCTTTCTTTTCTCTATTGGTACATGGAAGTACACAAAACTGCCAAATATTTGAAAATGTAACACATGTGGTTTCTTCCCGTTATAAGCATCCTCTGGTGTAACTCACCCAACACTCTATGTGGGCTTCGATTCTATAATAAGATTGTTGTATTGCATGCCTCATCCTAAAGAAACTTGGGAAACCCCTAGTCATCCAACATGGCTTTCACTACTCCAACTATGGCCCTATTATTATGCTCTTCCAACACATTCTACTAACGGTTATATGGTGTATTCACCTCCCTCCTAATGCCCTCCTTGGCACGCGACTCCTTGAATGTGTTTGAAGTGTACTCACCACCATTATCAGACCTCAACACCTTGATTTTATTTCTAATCCAGTTCTCAACCAAGGCCTTATACTCCAAAATATTCAAGAAGTCCTCATCCTTATTTTTCATGAAAAATATCCAGGTCTTCCTTTATTTATCATCTATGAAGGCAAAATAATACTTGTACTCAGCGAGGGATATTTTAGAGAAAGGACCACAAACATTTGGATGAACAAGGTCTAAGGTACCATTGGCCCTATTATCTTTGCTAGGAAAATAGGCTTTGGAATACTTACAAAGTGTGTAGCCCTATCATGCCTCATGCTTATCCATGCTACACTGTGGCAAGCATGTCATAATCTCCTTGAGAAAATTCAATGCACTATGGTGAAGATGCCCCATGCACCTATGACACAATTCCCTAAGCTTGTTACCTAAGTCATGGATCCTCTATTGGTTAATAATGTGGCTATCTCAAAATACAATCTATATAGGCTCTTACATCTAACCCCAATCTACTTAAACACCTTTAAGTCTAAGTGTTTTATAAAGAAACCTACCTTCTATGAAGGTCATCTCGTACCCATTATCCTCCAACGTTGAACTAGGTACATAAAGGACATCTCTAAGCTAAAGAGTGTTTCTAGAATCCCTCTCAAATTTAACTATACCAGTACCCTCAACCAGATACTTATCATCATCCCTCATCCCAATGTTGAATTGTATGTCCTTTTATGAGGGTTCAATGAAATACTTCTTATTTCCCGTCAAATGACAATATATACCACTATCCACATACCATAAAATGGTAGCCAAAAAGGTTACCATGCAAGTGATGAATGAAAACTCCTCCTCAAAATGAGAATATAACAGATTTATCTTTGTAGAGGCTAGTGTGTGGTCCTTTTTTGACACTTTCTTCCTATTAGGGAATTTAGTAGCATAATGCCCAATCTGGTGGCACTAAAATCATTTGATATTCTTGAGATCCTTTTTATCCTTCTCACCCTTGGAGCTTAGATCTCCACCACCACTACTCATTTTTCCCTTGTTTATACCCTCTTTGTTGGCTAGGGAAAATTTCTCTTCATCTTTTCTAGTCATAACATGAGACTTAACTTGTTTGTGAATCTCTTCTTAGACACAATCATCCCATAATTTCTCCCACTATAGAAGCTTTTCTCTAGAACAAATTCCATCCATGAAGGATTTTTGTGACTTAATGAAATCCAAAAAAGAAAAGTTCACCAAATCCCTATCTCAAACTTTATTTCCCACACCAACCAACTCTTCATTCACTTGGGAAAACTTGGTGAGGTAAGACACCACAAAATATGACTTGGTAATTTTAATATTATTGAGATTTTCCTTTAATACCATCTTTATGGCCTCACTCGAACCTTGATAGAGACCAATAATCATTATCAACATGGATTTGGTTGTATTCTTCCTAGTTAGGTGAGGTATAATGTGGTCCTTGACTCCCTCCAAGATGATTCTTCTTGCCTTGGCATCCTTCTTGTTGTGTTGAGCCAACTCCTGAGGGTCAGTAGGTGTAGCTGGGAAATTATCAACGAACTCACATACTCGTTGATGCTCCAACACCACTTCTATCCTTACATGTCACGAAAATAAATTGGATGCAGCATCCAATTTGTATTCAAATATGAGACTCTAATACACCAAATTTCCAATTCAAACTAGTCAAAACAAATTAGACTTCTCAGAAACCCTAAAATCCAAATTGATTTGATAAACTTCGCTCCCTCTGAATTGAAAAACCTACTTCTGAAGATAAAAACTACGTTTAGTATTCAATAAAATAGTATGCTCTGATATAATGTTATATTTCCTTAATATCTAGTAACCGATTCACAATTTTCTAAATGTAATAACCAAAGATACAAATAAATGTTGCACTGAAAACTTAAATTCCAAATACACTGAGTTTCCTAACTTAGAATGAACAAAATAAAATTAATAATAAATATGAAAACAAACACATTCAACATATAGAATGCAAGATATACCTAGGAAACCCCAACTCTGAGGAAAATTTTCAACTTTGTGTGTCTTTTTATTATCTTCAACAAAAGGGTTTTCTTTAGAAAATTACATCAAGGGAGAAATTTCCTCTCACCATAGGAAAACAACTGATCAACCTCCAATACAACTTGATATTCCTTCTTCACAATTGATGTACTAAGATACCATGTAGATTTGACTATCTATGCACATGCGTGAGAATAGATCTCTCCTCCCTAGGCACACACGCAAACACAAGACTTCACAATGTTGTCTGAGTTGAGGCAATTCAACCCTCACTCAATCTCTTCCTCCTAGACATTAAACCATTATGATCTATTTAACCCTAGTCTTTCCGTCTCCCTGATCTAACACACTTCTTATGCTCAACTGAATTACTGCTTCCTTGCCCTATCTCCTCTTATAATTTCAACCTCAACCCTAACATCTCTATCAATGGATGAGGTCAAATCGTGATGAAGGAATAAGATTAAATCATAAGTTAACTTATAATTTTTAATTTTTTTGTAATTCTAACTTTAGAAAATAGTTAAATAAATTAATATTCTACTAAAGTGGTTTTCTTGTCAGTCCCTTTGCTAATCTTAGCACCTAGGCAAGCAAAACCCTTACTTCTCTACTTCAATCAGCAAGGATAGGGAGTATTTCCTTTCATTTTAAGATTATAGGTTATAAGTTGCTTATAGATATCCTCTATATTTCTTCATTACTCTCTGAAGACACTACACCTCCAGACCTCACTTCCGTATAAAATGAAAAGAGTAACTAGTTTTAAAGATGATTTTTGATTTATTATCCCATATCCAAAGATCCATTGATTTACAATTGTTTTCATTTCCATAATAAAATTTCCACCCTCCATTAATCCTTTTCTTAATGCTAATATTCTATTTGATTTCATGATGGATATTGACTCTAAACTACTTGTAGTGATTTTTAAACTACCATGGATATTCCACTCAACAATTCGTCACAACAGATATGATAATATAATATTAAAAATCTAATATTCTACACTATTACAGTTTTATTTAATTTCTAGATCTGTAAAATTAGTTGTATTTAGTGCATGCATGTAAAAGTAAATCAAGAAGAAAATTAGAGAATCACAAAATAATCCCACACACTATAATACACAAGATGTGCTCTCTAGGAAACCCTTTCGGAGAAAACCCAACAAGAAGGTGAAGCCACTTTGCTCTCTTTCTCTATCTATAAATATGGTTGCAGATACAAAGAAGTAATGTATGTGGCCTGTGGGCTACTATAGTGCACATATCCTCTTTGTGTTATCTACCTCCTATCTCTCCTAGCTATCTTTTCTCAACTATGGAACAAAATTCTCTCAAAAAAATGGAATGTCTCTTCCTCCTAGTGGCCCTGTTATAGCACACCTCGATAGCCTACTAGTGGTTAAGTTTGACTGCATCAACGCTTAACTAGAGTCACAAAATAGGCTCTTCTAGATTATTTTACATCACAAACACGTGGATAACCCCTTTTCCATGAATAATGGGGGCTAATACAGCATCCTCCCGAACTATAGGTGTGAAAAGAGGAAGGTTAACTTCTGAGTGGAATAACTTTTGCATACGAACTCTAATTGATGTGATTATTGCACTGTTGGAAAGATCTTTGTGTGTATAATAGCATGAAAAGGTGTTTCACTCAAGAGGTAAATATTAACCCCAAAAAAATGTTGTTTGATTCCTCAAAATTCTCCTACCCTGTTTCATGAAACTAATTTTTGCCGATAAAAATGGTCCCGTGAGCTAATTCCTCCACTTTTTCCACTCCAAATGCATCAATATGGATGAAAAAAATTATAATGATCCAATTTAGATCACACCCCATTTTGGGAGGCTTTTGGTCCCCAAAATATTTTACTGAATGAGTTGGCAAAATTTTTCCTCCACCTTCTCTCTAGTGTACCATTTAGCTTTGCCTAGAGGTTTTCCCTTCAACCTAACATGTCAAAGGTATATTTTCCCTTGTCTTCTAGTTCTCGGCCTCTTCTATAAAAAGTATATATTTCAAACTCTACCTGAGTGTTTGGTTCCAAATCCTCCTCAAAAGGTAGGACTTGTTCCTCTTCCTGGTCTAGCATGGAAGGCTCATAAAGTTTCAAATTCTCTACATTTACAACTAAGTAAATGTGCATATATGGTGGTAAACTGAGTCGATAGGAAATATCACCCACCTTTTCCAGTATCTCAAAGGGGCCATACCTTAGAGCCTTGATTTTCTTACCAAGCCCCTACAACCTCTCCTTGTTCAACTGTAGCCACACTTTGTCTCCCACCTTGAATGATTTCTTTGTTTTGTGTTGATCATGCCTGACCTTATACTTCTTCTACGACTTTTTTGTTTCCGATATGAAATATCCAAAGGTGAAGGTGGAAAATATCCAAAAAAAGTTTCAAATGCGGACTTTCTTATAGAAGTGTGGACTACTCTATTATAATAATGTTGTATATATACCATATTTTCATCCCAGGTCTTCGGATGCTTCTGGTTTTAACCCCTCAGAAGTTGTACCAAAGTCCTATTGACTACTTTTGTCTATCACTTCATGTCCATCATCTCCCATAATGTAGTCCATAATGCACTGAGAAATCTTGTATCCCTCTCTGAAATGATGCTCCTTGGTGTCCCAAAGTGTACCCATACTTTTCTAAAGAACAAGTTTTATTCTTCTTGTCCACTAATGGTCTTTTTATGAACACACATCTTGCTAAACTTGTCAACTACCATGAACAAGTAGTCATGTCCCTTCCTGGTTATCAGTAAACCTCCCACAAAGTCCATGGAAATGATTTCCCAATGATGAGTAGGTACAGGTAAGGGATGATACAGACCATGTTTCCTATTGCAAGGTTTGCTGGTACAATAAATCATGCATCGTCTTATCAACCTAGCTAATTGTTCTTTCATCTTGGGCCACTACACATACCTCTGCAAGTTAGACATGGTTTTTCCTACACCAAAGTGCCCTGCAACCTTGGAGGTGTGAGCCTCTCTAATCATCTAAAAACGCTCACCTTTAGGAACACATAGCTTATCCAACCCGTAGAGTAACCCATCCTAGAGATGGTAGTCAACGTTTTTGTCATCGTCATGCACATGAATTTTACTCTACAACTGTCGATACACCTCCTTGAAGTCCTCATGTTTTGAATATTCCTCTCTATATGCATCATGGTGAATGGCTCCATGTGCATAATAGTCCCCAAAGTTGTAATATTTGATGTGGGTGGCCTTGAAAGCATATCGTCCCACTTGTTTGTGTTTCACTTCCTATACTTGATCACCAAATGAAAATGTTGTAAAAACCCCATCCACTTGTAATGCCTAGTTTGTTGTAGCTTATTCTGGGCCTGTAGGTACTGTAATGGTTGGTATTCCATGTGTATTATTATCTCCTTTCCCATCAGATTTTGATTCCACTTCTTCACAGCTTGCACCATGGCATAGAGCTCCTTATCGTAGGTAGGGTAGTTAAGAACTACCCCATGAAATACTTCAAAATGGTCGAAAATGGCCTTCCTCCTTACATCAAGACAGCTCCCATAGCATACCCACCAGCATAAGTCTCCACTTCAAAGAGTCTTTGCAAGTTTGGTAATGCCAGAACTGATGCTTCATTGATCTTCTTCTTTAACTCATCGAAAGCCTTTTGTTTCCCTTTTCCCCACTGGAAACTCTTGCCACTTGCTATTATGGTGTGGAGCGGTGCTGCTACCGCTAAAAACGGGGCAATGAATTTCCTTAGGTACTGTGTTGCTCCAATGAAACTCCTAACCTCAATAATATTAGTAGGAACTGACCATTTCATGATGGCCTCCATATTGGAAGGATTATCTTCATTTCTCCTCCACCAATCAAATATCCCAAATACACCAAGGATTGTTGTGCAAATTCACACTTCTTGAGATTTTCTAGTAGTTAATGCTTCTTCAATGTTTCCAACACCTGCGTCAAATGTGACATATGTTCCTCCCATGTAGCACTATATACCAGTATATCATCCAAATAGATAATGACAAATGAATCTATAAAAGGGTACAGTACATCATTCATTAATCTCATAAATGTAGCTGGTACATTACATAGGCGAAATGGCATAACTAACCACTCATACAAACCCTACCTGGTTTTGAAGGTGGTCTTCCGTGTATCTTCTTATTTGACTTGAACCTAGTGATATCCATACTTCAAGTCCAGCTTGGTGAAATACTTTGCTTGCTGCGACTGATTTAGCAGATCGTCTATCCTGGGCAAAGGGTATCTATTCTTGAGCGTGATTTTATTCAATGCCCTGTAATCTATACACATTCGCCAAGTCCCATCCTTCTTTGGCACAATGATGATGGGTGACCCACATGGTGATGTACTTGGTCAAATGAAACCTTGTTCCAACAGTTGTTGTAGATATTTCTTCAGCTCACTTGTTTCTATAACAGACTATCTATATAGCCTAATATATGGCAATGGGGAGTCTAGAAATATCTGGATCTCGTGCTCCACTTCTCTCTTAGGGGGTAGCCCTTTAGGCTCTTAGAACACTTCCTTGTATGCCTATAACAACTCCTCCAATTGTTGTTTTTGTTTCTTAGTACACCCCTCTAGGGATGCCTTGCCTCTTATTGACTCCTCTACAGACTGATTTTCTATTAAAAATAATAAAGCATGCTTCTTGTTAGAACTCATCAATTTCTTGGCTTAGTTGGCACTTACTAGTGAATTTTTTTGCTTACCTTTGTGCATGTTGATGATGAATGATTTTCCATCCTTGATGAGCTAGTACTGGTTATCTCTCCTCATTAATATTGCATCATGCATGTACATGTATGGAGTCCCAAACACGACTCCACATACATCAAGGGGAACCACATCTAGATCTACTTCATCAATAAAATTAGCACAGATAGCAAATCTAATTTTGCATTGTTTTGTTAGCTTCAGCTTTGCATCCTTATGTACCCATCCCAGTGGATATGGGTTTGGATGAGCACAAACTTCCAGCCCCGATTTCTTGACCACATCTGTTGCAATGAGATTTTCTTGCGATCCTGAGTCAAATAAAGAATCAATCTTCATCTTCTTGACATGTATATTTACATGGAAGAGTTTTGTCATTTCTTTCTCTTCATGTTGCTGAAGGCTACTTAGATTAACCTCCTTCTACATTAATGTATAAACGATCTTCTCATTTACATCTGAGTTTCTTTCAACTTGGTTGCTCGAATCAGTGGCCATGAGATTCTTCTTCTTATTATCTTTCTTCTTGTTCTTCGGGTTTAGCTCTAGATGCAACTTCCAACACTTCTCCTTTGTATGGCCATGAATGTTGTAGTGGTTGTAGTGGTTACTAGGATCTTTGCACTGGTGTGTTGTAGTTGTTGTCTTTTTATCTTTGCCCCCTTTCTGCTTATTCTTCCCCTCCTTAGAAATGTATTGGTTCTCCTTTTGCTTCAATCCACTTGCTTGCGCTCTTTTCAGGCCTATGTTCTCCAGGTATTATGCCTGTACATAAGCCTCATCCACCGTTTTGGGCTTGAACATCATCACTTGCTCACAAAGATGGCGGTGCAGACCCCCTAAATACTTGAGGAGTACATCTGGGTTCTTTGGAGAGATACCCAACAAATAGCCATATTTCATAATTATGTGGTGTACTCTTGCACACTTTGGCCTAGCTTTTGCCTAAAGTAATGCCACCGGATCCATTGGTCTTCCATGTACCCAATGGGATAAAACTATGATCTAATGCTTTTAAATCCTCCCACTTAGTCATTAGAGGTTCTCCATCCATCCAACCTCAAATTTTACGTGTGTCTCTCCCACCAAGTCAATGCATGTCCCTCCAATTTCAGCCGTGCGAATGAGATCTTATGCCCTTCCATGATCTGATGGAAACTGAAATAAAATTTCATTTGTTGCAACCATTGGTTTAGCTTTAGAGTGTCGATCTCACTGTGGTATGACTTGATATCAACTTTTTCTTCCAATTTAAACAAGGATTGGTTCATGGCACTCAAGTTGGGTTGATCTTTTATGGGTTCTTTCTTCGATTGGTTATCTATGTCTTCTTGATCTCCCGATCCCCCTTCTAATTTCTCCTCTGCATTCGAACCCCCTTCTTCTCAAAATATCCCCAGTTTATTTCTTAGGGCTACCATGAGGAGGTTGACATTTTGGTTTATATCTGCGACTTATTCTTCAAGCCACGAAAACCTCACCTCTACAGGATCATGAGGTTCATTTATAAATTTGTCTTCCATGATTAGGGTTTTACGATTTTCAGCCTCACGAGTCTAGATCCATGTAATCTCCACAAAATACCCAAAGAAAAATACTCTTATACCAAATGATCTATTGTTGTGGATATTCCACTGGATAGTTCGTCACAACATATATGATAATATAATGTTACAAATCTGAGATCTTACACTATTACAGTTTAATTTAATTTCTAGATCTATAAAAAATAAATTTAATTAGTGCATGCATGTAAAAGTAAATCAAGAAGAAAATTATAGAACGGAAAAATCATTACACATACACATAATACACAAGATATTCTCTTTGGGAAACCCTTTCGGGAGAAAACCCAGCTGGAAGGTGAGGTCACTTCGCTCTCTTTCTCTGTCTGGAAATATGGTTGCATATACAAAGAAGTAATGTATGTGGCCTATGAGATGCTATAGTTCATAGATCCTCTCTGTGTGCTCTGCCTCCTATCTCTCCTAGCTATATTTGCTCAATTATGGAACAAAATTCTCTTGAAAGAATGGAATGCCTCTTCCTCCTAGTGGCTTGGTTATAATACAGCCTAATAGCCTACTAGTGGTTAAGTTTGACTACATCAACTCTTAATTAGAGTTACAAATTAGACTCATATAGAGCCTTTTACATCAAGGACACATGGATATCCCCTTTTCCATGAATAATGGGGGTTGACCCAGCATCCTCCCAAACTATAGATGTGAAAACAAGAAGGTCAACTTTTGAGTGACATAACTTTGGCATACAGACTCCGATTGACGTGATTCTTGCGTTGTTGGAAATATTTATGTGTGTAGAATAGCATTAAAAGGTGCTACACTTAAGTGGAAAATTTTTACCCCAAAAAAATGTTTTTTGATACCTCAAAACACTCACGAGAGATTTCAGAACCTGTTTTCCCAAATTGGGTCCCGTCGGTAAAAACGGTCTCGTCAGCTGATTCCTCTGCTTTTCCACTCCAAATGCATCAATATGGATTAAAAAAAATATAATGATCCAATTCGGATCATGTAGAAAGGAAATTCCTCCAAGTTGTTGTTTTCATATGTAAAGTATCATATGTGGTCTTCCTACATTTAATTATCATGGTTTTCATTTTGTCATTATTAATAGTCATACCCATATCGGATCATAAATCTTGGAGAATTCTTAGCTACTTTCCAAGTTCATGAGGATTCCTTTCCAAGATAACAATATCATCAACATAAATATCATGATTGATGACTAGACCAGTGATATTTGGCCTAACACTTAAGTGATTTCCTCCAAGAACTCTTATAACTTATCAGTGTATATGTAAAAAATGGTAAGGGGCAAGGACCACCATTTTTTCACTCTCATATTGCAATTAATTTCCTCCAACCATCCCTTAATGGCCCTTAACTTGGAAATTACATTCTCATGCAACCTTGTCACAAAAACCCTCAACTCAAAAGGAACCTGATCTCTTCCAATCTCTTCTAAAGGATTGTCCTAGGAATCATGTTAAAATCTTAATAAATCCAATGAAACAAATAACTGGATATCGCACTCCTTTGTAAAGATTCTAAGAGAAATAAGGTACATATTTGAATGATATCTCCTAAAGTGGTCCTTGCCTTGAGATCCTTTTTTATGCTTTCCATATATATTTTCTAGAAAATTTCAATAATTTTTAAAGTAAAATAATTTTATGCTATATGTTATGAAATTTGGGAAAGTAAAATGGAAAACTTTTCAATTATTTTGTACAAAAAAAAACATGGAAATTAGCTAGTTTGTTAAATTTAACTAGTTACATGCAAATAGATTTAGAAAATATGTATGGTTTGTGGTTGTGCTATGCCTTTTTATTGAGTGATACGTATGGGTGAAATATCCCTCTGAGGAGTTTCAATTGGTTGTTATGTTGCCAAAATTTGTTTGTCCAAAATTCTATCCTAATAACATTATTATTGATAGCACAAAAACTTTGTAATGTATTGCAACTTTATAGTTTTCAGGTAATATATATTGAGTGTGCATTAGTTTCTATACAATATACATTGAAAGTGCATTGGATTTTTTTAAGTTGTTTTTTTATTTTTTTTAGTTTTTATAATATGAAAATTTGTATTATTTAAAGATTTTTTGTTTCATTCATTTGTTTGCAACTACTATGTTCTAATTTTCTACACTTTATTCATTTGTTTCCAAGTTGCAACTACTATGTTTTAATTTTCTACACTTTTTTCTGTTTTCATAGTAATTGTATGGGTTTTTTTTTTATTGTGACTATTCCATGGTAAGTTTTTACACATTATTCTCCTTTAAATTAGTGTAGGATGTGTATTCCTAACCTTCACATTATTTCATAAAAAAATAAAAATTAAATTAAAAAATAGTATAGTGATATAGATATGAATATCATCCAAAGCAAAGACCCTCTTATATCATAAAACATCCCTATATATGTAAGATACAATCCCTCCTCTATTACACAACACAACCCTATATCATGCATCACATGATTTCCTTATATCACTCAACACTTTTTATCATGCATCTCACTTATGATATTGTGATTTAATAGAAAATATATTCATCTCATTTAATTTATATTATATACCCTCTCATGAAAATATTATTTAAAATTCTAAAATATGTAATCTTTTAAATTTGTAAATTAAACATCAAACTCAGTTTTGATCTAAGGATGGATAGCAGGAATATGGGTAGATAGTAAGGGGTGCATGTAGATTGGATAAAGCAATATTTTTAGGAGGATATAAACCATTATAATGTGATCCCTTTAAATGAATCCTTTCCATGATAAATAATTATCGTAAGAATAGAATTTCGACATATTTGTGTGCAGGTAGTTATGGAAGAAACTAGCATTTATGTTGGCTTTTTATACATTTGATCTGTAGAATGAAGCTTAGAATGCATAATCAATCTTATGGTGAACTTTGGCCATTAGATTGGGTGCTAGGGAGGGAATTTCAAAGACAATGGGTACTGTGAATGTTATCATGGAATGTGGGTAGGGAACTTGATAAGTTTAGCTCCACTATGGAACGAGCTAGTGCTAATACACATAGGTTCATCTCAAGTAAGTGTAGAATTTCCTGCAAATTCTCTACAAATCTACCTTTGACATCTATGTAGAAAATTTGATTGTAGATTAACTTGATAATGCAATATACCAAAGAAAAATACTACATTCTACTTCTACTATCAAACTTGTAGAAGCTTAAAGATTTGAGCAAGATCAAGCTGAACACATATAACCAGAAGAAGAAGAATCCATGCACATGAAACATAGAAAATACTCAAGGGAAAGCCTCATTTAAAAGCCCCACTATTTGTATTATCATACAAGGTGGAAATACATCATAATTGCACAAAGCCTTAGCTCTCACAGCTAGCCAGCTCTCAATACAATCCTCTTGAATGCTCACAGGCAATCAAAGCTTCTCACAAGCCTTCTTCTCTGCCCTTCAAGCTCCTATTTCCTTGCGTAGTTACCTCTGGGATGATCTCCTTCACCCAGTGTAACACTGCTCTCACATACTACTCTAACACACTGTCAGAACTGCGCAATCCTCAAAGAACCTTACCTTGACTGCATGGATGAGTTTCCTTTATAGGAAAACACATGCAACTGATAGTAACCTGTCCTTGACATTTAGCTCAACTGTGTATTTTTCATAATATACATGCATGAGTTTCTGATGAGATAATCTTTAGTTATCTAGACTACACTTGTTGAGTGCATGCATGCATCAACAGACTGATAACTCACAATTAGTTCCTCAAACAGCTTGGAACTAATTTAAATGGACTTAACTCAGTAAACTGAGGTAACTAATTACAACTCAAATATAACTCAATCTTATCTCCTTAATTAAGGGATAATCTCCTTAATTTAAGGGATAATTGTTGCATGACTTCAGAAAGACTTCTAACTTGAATTTCTCCAACTAATTAATCCATAATTAATTAATTCCAAGTAGCTGGTGAGACTAAATTCGATTTTTAATTCACAATTTTAATTCAAAGACAAATTAAAATTGGAATATCTAGATTCTATTTTTTTCATTTCTTGTTTCTATTTTCAACATTCCCTCTCAACAAAAAAGGAACTCAACTCGATCTCGATATTGAACCTTTGGAATGTTCTGCATGCAACACTTCTCTCTAGTGGTGTTGCTCCAGCAATCTCCAGAAACAAAAAAAAAACATCCAACCAGAATCAGAATGATGCCTCTATCATCAAAGTCTCTGACTATTATTGCCTTTGTCAACTGAAAAACTTTGCGCTTCTGTTGACTCAGCCTTTCTACATTGTTTTCAATCCTTCTCTATGCTCTTCAGTATCTGACTTCTCTAGCCTCTGTCACTTTGATCTCTAACTACATCAATCCCATTGATTCCTCCTGTTACTATGTACTTTGGGCTCCCATAGCAAGGTAAGATCCATGAGATAAAAGCTCTCAATGGACCCTGCCCAATTTCAACCTTCTTGGTACTATCACTTCACATTGCCCCACCTCACACTTGGAGGTATGGCTACATGTGATCCATCTGTTGACTCTAATTGTGGCTCCTCCACAATTGTCTAAGACTTATTTTGGGATTGCATGTTGAGAAGTAATTTACTCTCCCTCTCAACCACCAAGTCTCTAACATTTTCCTTTATCCTCAAGGCTTTGCATGCATCTTGAACCTCAAGAGCATACAGGTTCTTAACTGGTGAACCTATCTATTTCACTTGTCTTGTGGTGATGTGTCTAAAGAAAAACTTTCCCTTACTGAAGACAACATCATAGACTTTGTCCTCCAGCACCGCGACCGATACCAAGTTCTTCTTCAGTCCAGGCACATACTTCACATCTACCAACGTGATAGGAGCTCCATGCTCCCTTTGAAAAGCAATCGTGCCCACTCCTGAAACACTATACCTTTCGTCGTCACCCATCTCTATGCACATCTTGAGGTCTTTCTCCTCTAAGGTATTGAACAAACTTTTATCGCCAGTCATGTGGAATGAGGTTCCACTGTCAAGATACCAAACACAACCCATTGTCGATGACACCATGCATGCAATGAGGGAAAATTCCATTTCGAATTGAGAGACTAATGCCTCACCTTCCGATCATTCTGAGAATCCCTTCTTGGACTTCCTCGATGGGAAATTAGTCAAATAATGACCCATCTCAATTGAAGAATGATATGAATTTGATTTGCACCTGCAACCTCGAACTTCAAACTTCAAATTCTCTTCTCTCTATATTGTTCACAACTCTGATAAACTTGCCTCTGATACGATGTAGAATTTCGTGCAAATTCTCTACAAATCTACCTCTGAGATCTATGTAGAAAATCTGACTGTAGATTAACTCGATAATGTAATATACCAAAGCAAAATACTATAATCTACTTCCACTATCAAACTTACGGAAGCTTAAAGATTTGAGCAAGATCAAGTTGAACACATATAACTAGAAGAAGAAGAATCAATGCACATGAAACACAGAAAATACTCAATGGAAAGCCTCAGCTAAAAACCCCACTATCTGTATTATCATACAAGGTGGAAATACATCAGAATTACACAAAGCCTTAGCTCTCACAGCTAGCTAGCTCTCAGTACAATCCTCCTAGATGCTCACAGGCAATCAAAGCTTCTCACAAGACTTCTCCTCTGCCCTCCAAGCTCCTATTTCCTTACGTAGTTACCTCTGGGATGATCTCCTTCACGCAGTGTAACATTGCTCTCACACACTGTCAAAACTGTGCAATCCTCAAGGAACCTTACCTTGACTGCATGGATGAGTTTCCTTTATAGGAAAACACATGCAACTAATAGTGACCTGTCCTTGACATTTAGCTTAATTGGGTCTTTCTCAAAATAAACATGCATGAGCTTCTGATGAGAGAATCTTCAGTTATCTAGAGTATACTTGTTGAGTGCATGCATGCATCAACTGACTGATAACTCACAATTAGTTCCTCAAACAGTTTGGAACTAATTTAACTGGACTTAACTCAGTAAATTGAACTAACTAATTACAACTCAAATATAACTCAAACTTATCTCCTTAATTAAGGGATAATTTCCTTAATTTAAGGGATCACTGTTGCATGACTTCAGAAAGACTTTTAACTTGAATTTCTCCAACTAATTAATCCATAATGAATTAATTAATTAATTCCAAGTAGCTGGTGAGACTAAATTCGATTTTTAATTCACAATTTTAATTCCATGACAAATTAAAATTGGAATATCTGGATTCTATTTTTATCATTTCTTTTTGTTATTTTCAACAGTAAGGAAGTAAAATCCATCTAGGGTTGCTTTAACTAAGGCTCACTAGGATGACTTTTCATAAAAAGATAAAATACATGCAGAAGACATGGAAAACAAGGTCAAGGTAAAGCAAAAAAACACTTCCAATGTAAGAATAGATGAGGAAATTGCACCCTCTATCCCTCTCCTAGGCCACTTGAAAAGCAAAGAGACCAAGTACTCCAAAACAATGGACCTTTACTATTGACACATCAAATAATTGATATGTCAATGCAGGGAAAATAGAAGAAAAGGGAGTTTTAAGCATGATAGACAAACTCGATAGCAAATATAAAAGTGTCATGATCTAATTTGAGATTCATATGATAGCAATGAAAATATTCAAAAAAAAAGGAAAGAGACAAAAAGAAGGGACATAAAATAAAAAGTAGAGAGGATAGTCCAAGAAGAAGTGAAAGAGGTATTCAAAGAAAGAGGAAAGAGGCAAAGATAAGGGACATAAAATACAAAGTAGGGAGGGTAGTCCAAAAGTTTATATTCAAGCAACTATTCTAAAAAAAAAAAGCTACTTAGGCTTAAAAGAAAAGTATCACTCCACTAACCTAATAAATATGAACTTAGACTCTTAGAAATAATCTCTAATACTTTCAATCTTTTTATTTAGATTTAATTTTAGTTTTAATTATTACTTTAAATTATATTTTAAAATATTTATTTTATTTAAATATTTTATTTTATTTTTATTTTGAAATTGTAATAGTGATGCAAATCCACATAAAATTTCCATATGAAAACATGTGATCATGACCGAAAGGCGAAAAGCAATAATATTAATGCAAAAAATCCTCCTGGTACGACGCCTGTACAGCTCAATGATACGAAATAGTTGTTTTTCACTACAAATATTTGAATTATTTATAATAAGAAAAACGATAAATAGAAGTGGAATCAATCTTTTCACTAAATTTTTGTTTCATTGCATTTGACAATCCGTTGTGGATATCACTTCATTAAAGATTATAGAAGTGTGTTACTTCATTGCCGTTACTTCATTGACCTTTAAAAGATTTTTAAAACTTCAATACTGTACGTCAAATTTTAGAAATGTAACATTGACTGTGCACAATCTATTTCACCACTGATCATAATGGTGAGTGTACAATACTAACTCTGCACAATTTTTTTCACCATCGATCATAATAGTGAGTGTACAATACTACAATGTACAGTTGATACAAAGATAAATTGAAAATGTGAAGGAAGTATATATTTAAAGTTTGCAACTAGACTTGATTGGATAGATAAATTGAAAAGGTTTCGTATTTTGAGGTTGAGGAATTATCAGACAGTTAAAAGTGGTTGGAATTTTGGGAAAATTTTGAAAAAACTGGTCTAAATTATGTTTTTGATGGTGGAAATAGATTCAGCGCCATCAAAAATCTATAAAAACTTGAAGTTTAATAACTGTAACTTAAATTTACAAAAAACTAAAGCAATGGAAAAAAAATGTAAAAGAAATACCATATTTAAAATTGTTTACAACGAGACCTGATTTTGATAATTTGAAGTTGTTTGCAAAGAGACCTCACTTGATAATTTAAAAATAATTTAAATTTATAATTCATAATGCCACCTCTTCTGAAACATTGAAAACCGTTGTGATGTCTCTAGATTCAACGGCTTGCAATGTGAACATCGTCACCTGCCACTAACTCCACATCATTACTGCTCAATAGACAGCAGCTCCAAGTTTCTCTTCATCTCAAAATACATGATAGTTTTGTTTTCCTTTTCCTCATGCGAGTTTGCAACGTTCTATTTACCTTTGAACCCTATCCATTTCACTCTCTGGATATTTTTACACAACCGTTGTCTTGACAAGGGTTGCTTCTCTGAATTCTCTACAAACAGGGATCCAAAAGGCTTCGCTGTTGCACCGGTATGGAATTGGGTTAACCCATTACCTTGCAGCATTGACACTCGCTATATTCGGAAAAGATCTCATTTTTCCAAAATCTTGAGCGATCTAAACATTTTTTCTTAAAATTTTATGCATCAAAATAAATTAAAAAACAATTTTATAATAAAATTATTAAATTGTTTAATTTATAATGATTTGTAAATTGTTGTGGATATTTTATTTGACAGTTTTCCATAATAGATCTGGTCATATTATATTTGAAATGTGAAATTCTACACTATCATAATTTTCTTAGATTTTTATATTTGTAGATTTTATTATAAATAGTGCATGCATGTGAAATATTGATACAAATACAAAGAAGTATGGTTTGTGGCCCATGAGTTATTACAGTGCCCAAATCCTCTCTATGTGTTCTGCCTCTTATTCCTCTTGACTATTTTTGCTCAGTTATGGAACAAATGCACTCAAAATATTAGAATTATTTTGCCTCCTAGTGGTCCAATTATAACATAGTATGATAACCTACTAGTGGTTAGGTTTGACTCCCTCAACTCTTAACTATAGTTACAATATAGATTTTTCTAGAGTCTTGTACAGCATAATCACATGCCTAGCCCCTTCTCCATGAATAATGGAGGTTGATGTGGCATCCTCTAGAACCATGGTGGTGAAAATAAGAAAACTTTTGAGTAGCATAGATTTCGCATAGAGACTCTCATTAACGCGTTTATTGCTTTGTTGAAAAGTTTTTTGTGTGTAAAATATCATGAAAATGTTTCATGCTAAATCGTTAAATTTTTACTACCCAAAAAAACATCGTTTGATGCCTCAAAACACTTCTTGAAGGTTTTAGGCCCTATTTTACCATATTAGGTCCTCACGGTAAAAAAGGTCCCATGAGCTGATTCCTCCACAATTTCCATTCTAAATGCATTGGGATGGATGGCAAACAATGTAATGATCCAATTTGGATCACACCTCCCCATTTTGGGAGACTTTTGGTCCCCAAAATCTTCTACTCAATGAAGTGAAGAAATTTTTCCTCCACTTTCTCTCTGGTGTACAATTTAGCTTTGCTTGGAAGTTGTCCTTTCAACCCAATCTGCACCCCCTATTTTCTGGTACTAGAGATCTTTTGCAAAACTATATATTTTATCAACTCATACTAAACATCTAGTGCTAAATCTTCCACAAAATGTATGACATGTTCCTCTTCTTGATCTAGCATGGAAGGCTCATAGAGTTTCATATTCTCAACATTTACAACTAATTAAATGCATATATATATAGTGATAAATTAAGTCAATATGCATTATCACCCACCTTTTTTAGTATCTTGAAGGGACCATACCTTAGAACCTTGATTTTTTTACCAGGCCCCTATAGCCTCTCTTTGTTCAATTGTAGCCATACTTTGTCTCCCACCTTGAATAATTTCTCTATTCTATGTTGATCATGCCTAAACTTATATTTCTCCCACGGATTTTGTAGTGTCTCTTGTACCTGTATATGGATATGCTTGATATTTTCTACAGACTTTCCAACCCTCAAGGCATGTCAGGTAAGATCGTCCCTCACTCCTCCTTTCTGCCCATATGCAATATCCAAAGGTGAAGGTGACAAATATCCAAAATAGATTTCAAATGGGGACTTTCTTGTAGAAGTGTGGACTGTTCTGTTGCAAGAATGTTGCATATATGCTAGAATTTTATCCCATGTCTTTGGATGCTTCTGGTTTTATCACCTCAGAAGTTGCACCAAATTCATGTTGGCTAGTTTTTTCTGCCCATCTGTCTATAGATGGAATGTTGTAGATCTCTTCAACTTTGTGTCCATCTTCTCCCACAATGTACTTAGAAATATTATATCCCTCTGAAAAGATGCTCCTTGGTATCCAAAAGTGCACCCAGACCTGTCCAAAGAACAAGTTCCCTTCTTGGCTATTAGTAAACCTCCCATAAATTCCATGGAAATGTTTTCCCAAGGATGAGTGGGTACATGCAAAGGATGATATAGATTGTGTTTCCTATTGTTAAGCATGTGGGTACAACAAAGCATGCATCCTATTATGAACCTAACTATATGTTCTTGCATCTTGAGCCAATACACATACCTGTGCAAGTTGGCCACAATATTCCCTACACCAAAGTGCCCAGCAACCTTGGAGGTGTGAGCCTCTCTAATCCGCTGCAATCAATCACCTCTAAGAACACATAGTTGATCCATGCAAAAAAACATTATTAACCCTAATATTAGTATTAATAAAAATAAAAATGGCACATGGTATTGACCCATGGTATTCACTTGAAATGTAGCCTATTTAAATGGGGGAATTAAACCAGAATAGATCCATCTTTACTATGGATCTACTAACCCCCGAGAGCTATCAAATATCGTGATATGGAAACTAGCATAGAGTGAAAAAATATTTGATAGTAAAAATGGATGTTGTAATTTAATGTGTGTTAAACATTTTAGCTTGGTTAAAATAAAAATAAAATAAAAATCAACTATTAATTTTATTAATTTTTATAAATTACTCATAGTAATTTTTAAGCTCCACGTTTATGATAACCCATGGTATTCATGTGAGCATGGACTATTTAAAGGGGAAATTCTATTTTAGGTCCATCTTAATTCTGGGTCTATCAAGTGCGCAGAGGGATAAATAGATTTCATCCCCCTAAGAGTGGTAGATGTGGAGTTAAGATGGATATAGGTTTGTTTTTATGATAATGAAGATATTAAATAGACTTATGAAATTATATTGTAAAAACATCTTAAGGTGAATGGTTAAAGCATAGACATTGGACAAGTATATTTGTATACTTCATTGAAACAAATCCAGGGCTAAAAGGAATGGATTGATTGCACTAGTCATCCTTCTATAACTTTCCAACATATGTTGGAGTAAACATATTATAATTTGGGTAATTTTTCTAATTGCAAATGGGAACATACTTGTGTATTGGCAGGGTGGTTACGAGGTCCCTAGAAGTGGAGCAAACAGATTGTAATTTGGGTAATTTTTCTAATTGCAAACAAGAACATACTTGTGTATTGGTAGGGTGGCTATGAGGTCCCTAGAAGTGATGGATTTGAATTTTTCTTGGTTTTATATATACTATTATGTTTTTTCTCATGCTTTCTATGAATGGCACGAGTGAATTTTATCTTACACCCACTACATTATCGATATTAAATTTCGGTAATTTTGATTTCAAAAGATATCTTAAAGAAATGCAATGATTTCATTTGTGTATTCAATAAACACAATATTTTATAATTGAGTAAAATATTTTCCATGCCTGGTGAGAGATTCGCAAAAAAATTATATATACATATCATATTATTGATAAAATCACCTTCCATTTTTCCTACATACCATGGAGATTCGCCCATTTATTATACATGTAAATTTAGGGGGGGTTCTTAAAAATTTCCCTGCTCACACTCGATGGGAAGGGTAGCCTCCAGTCCAGAGACCAATTGGAAAGGAGTGAAACTGGTGGCATCGTTCACATAGGTTCAGTAGGCCCACAAGGTAGAGAACAACATCAAGTGCCAATTTGACTTATACATGCCAATGGTTCATTGAAGCATCGTAACTAGAATCTTGTTGGCGGCTTCTACTTGATCGTTGGCCCGAGGATAGTATGGAGTCGAACTATCGTACCATAGGCCCAACTGGGTTGTAAGATCAGTCATCATATGATTACGGAAATGCTTGTGGTGATCAGTGACGATGGCTTGAGGGACTCCGAACCGTGAGATAACATGATTGAATAAAAATTGCGCCACGGTGTGACTGTCTTAAGACAATGTGGGCGTCGCCTCAGCCCATTTTGTGAAGTAATCAACGGAAACAATGATATAACCATGCCCCCCAACCGAGCAAGGTTTACAGGTCATATAATCAATGCCCCACTTTGCAAAAGGGCCGACAGTAACAATGGGGTGTAGTGGAGCGGGAGGTTCACACATCTTCCGTTGGTATATTTGGCACTCGTGACAAGAGCGGATGGCAAGAATGCAGTCCTTAAAGATGGAGGGCCAAAAGTAACCAGTGCGGAGAATTTTCTATGTAGTAGCATATCCAGACATGTGACCGCCATAGGCGCCAGCATGGCAGTCATTTAAAACTCTCTCAACTTCCTCAAGTGTTAAGCATCGGCGGAGAATAGAATCAACGCCAAGGCAGTAGAGGGTGTCCCCAACAATGTGATATGGTTGGGATTGATGGCAGATCCGTCGTCGATCATTCTTAGATGTCTCAGGATGAAAAGAGGACGTCTGTAAATAGACAATGATATCCCCATACCAGGGATCAAGGGTGTTGATTAAGAATAGGGTTTTGTCCGGAATATGATCCTCTAATCGAGAGGGCGTGGCAAGAGATGGCAAAGAGCACAACGATTCAACGAAGACAAGGGATTTCTTGGACTTGGCAGTAGTGAATTCCAAGTCGAACTCTTGGAGGATAAAAATCCACTTTGAGTACTTGCCCCCCAGCAGCTAACATGACAAGATGTACATCATTGGGTTGCAATCAAAGATCACTGTCGTAGTGCGCAACAAGATATAATGGCGGAAGCGTTGGATGGCACAAACGGCGGCCAATGCCAACTTCTCGATGTAAGCATATCGAGATTCCATATCTAATAAATTGTGGCTGATATAATAAATGACGTGTTCAGTGCCATCATCATCCTCTTGAATAAGAACCATGCCAATGGTGGTATTGGCGGCGGCTAGATACAAAGTGTAATCATGATGGTAATTAGGAGGATGCAACAAAGGAGCGGAAACAAGGAGAGCCTTGAGATGCTCGAAGGACTCTTGAGCGGTGGCATCCCATCGAAACATGGTGTCTCGCTTTAGTAACTGCGTAAAACCTTTGGCCACCTCAGCATAGTTCAGAATGAAGCATCGTAAAAAGTTCACTTTACCCTGCAAGCTTTGCAGTTGCTGGAAGGAAGCAGGGGGAGGAAGATTCAAAATGGCCTCGAATTTAAGGGGATCTAGATAGATGCCCTCTCGAGAGACGATGAACCCAAGAAGTCTGCCACACTCTACACAGAAGACACACTTATGCGGGTTGAGCCGAATACAGTAGTGTCGACAGTGGAGAAAAATTTCGCGAAGATGAGCAGGATGGTCTTGATGCTTAGCTGAATGAGCTAGTAGATCATCCAGGTTAGGTTGCACGATGTGTCGAATATCATGAAATGCATAAGACATCACGCGTTGGAAGGTAGCATCGGCGTTCTTCAAAGTGAAAGGGAGCTTTTTGTAAGCGAAAGTGCCCCACAGATAGATAAAGGCGGTTTTGTGTTGATCAACTAGAGGGATATTAATCTGGTTATAACTAGAGAAACTGTCTATAAACGAGTATATCTCACTTCCGGCACACTCATCAATGAGCTAGTTAATGAAGGGTGTGGGGTAGTTATCCTTAGGACAAGTTCGATTAATATCACAGTTGTAGAATTGAGGCTTCTGTGACTCATCATAGTTGTGAGAAGAGCTTCAGCGTAAATCACATGAAAAAGACCTTTGTCGACGCGTTTCGAACCAACTAGTGTGGTTCATCGTCAGGACAAGCTGAAGAAACAGATCTGGCCTAGCAGGTTAAATAGACTGAGTAGAGACTCCAACGGCTACATAACAACTATATTCGACTCTAGGACCTAGGTAATAATTATATTAATAAATTTAATCTTATTATTATTTTTATAATATTAA
>APFE030609718.1:0-11607 GCA_000404065.3 Pinus taeda
CTTCTTGTAGAAGTCTCCTCAATTCATCATTCTCTACTTGAAGGATCTGGTTGATCTCTTCATTTGAATGATGAGAAGAAGACGAAGAAGTAGTATATTCACTCGAAGATGGAGATGGAACATCGTCCTTTGTTCTCTCTTTCTCTTGTTCCTCTTTTCCTATTTTCTCCTCATAATTTTCATACATTATATCTACCATGCTTTCCATCCTATAGAAGGCCTTGTAGAGATCTTTGTGATCCTCCATTTTCCTTCTTGTTGCACGCATAATTCATAACCCCTGGCAAAAAGGTCAAACCACTCTGATACCACTTGATCTGAGAAATTTTTGTGAGTGCTTTAAACAAAAATTCCCATCATAAAAGACCTTTTACTAACACATCCCCAAGGGTTAGCTCAATTGGTTGAGTCCCCATTGTTAAGTACCTTGTCAATCGAGAGGTCATAGGGTCAATTCTCCTCGACGCCCTTGGGGTTAGGCCCTGCTAGTATGGCCGACGAGCTTTGAAAGATTCCCTCCGGGGTTGATTTGCCAAGATTTTTCCAAGGGAAAAAAAGACCTTTTACTGACACTTACATTTGCTTGTGAAATCATGAGCAATGCATTTTCTAAACAACTTCAGCAAACCATCAACATGAAAGAAGGAATAAATAATCATGAAGAACACATAAACACATGATATGATAACAAAATTCACCTAGTGTGGGTTACGTCTCTGAGCCCGATGTCAATGGTGGGGAGGCCGCTTCATTTATTGATGCAAGAAGATGGTGAGTACATGATTTATTCTTTGTTAATACAAGGAAGAACTCCCTTAACTAGGGTGGTGTGTGTCTCCATGAGACGTTCTTCTATAAGAAATGTCACTCATATAAGCTCTCCTTCAGCATGGAAAAATATCAAACTCTCACACTGAAGTGGCATACAAACATCCTCCAACAAAATGGCAAACAAGGATCTCAATATCAAATCATCATCTCAACAAAAATCAAAAGAAGATATGGCATCAACGCATCTTATACCTCCACCTACGGGGATGGCCTAAAAATGCACAACCCTGTTGAAGAAACAGACAACACGGTTGAATTCCTGGTGAAAAATTGTGAAATCTGGCTATAAAGTTGATCCCGTTTTGACTCGGTCAAACTTGGGCTCCTTGGGAATCTCAAAGATTCCTCAAAGATTCTCTTCTATGGGATGACTGAAATTCCGCTACTCAGATGAAGAAACTCGTCACACCATCACATTCCCTGTGAAAAACTAAGAAAATGAATATAAAGTTGGCCTGGTTTTGAAACTGTCATTTTCGGGCCTCAAGGGAATCTGTCAGAGTCTATGCGAATTCCTGTGTCAAGGTTCCAACTTCATGGTTCCACCATAACATTTTGCTTTTGAAAAATTTTCTGCTCAAATAAGAAAACTGATCATGCCATTAAAATCCTAGTGAAATTCTGATTCATTTAAAGTATAAACTTGGCATAATTCTGACTCTAAAAAATCAACGCCAAAAGAATCTAAAAAAATTCCCCAACACTCTGCAAAAGGAATATTCCTGTCTCAAAAAACACGCCTTGCCTGGGCTGGTTTCTAACCCGCTATGCTTCTCATGGTTCCTCCTCTGCTCAACCTCTGTTGGCGTTGAATAAAAAGCTGAAGGTTAGATATGAGTGGCTTGGAAGACTTTACAAGTCCTGCCCTCTAGGCCAGTGGGAAAACATTGCGTGTGTAGTCGAATAGTGGTTGGAAAGGTTGGGGTTGAAATCCAAACAATTTTTTACCACTTTCCAAAACTGTTGACTGCTTCGTTGTTTGAATAACACATATACACGTTAACCGTTTCAAACAAACACGATCAGAGTGTTATAACTGTGCACCTTTGGTAACTGGGCCATGTTTGGAGTTTGAAAAAAAGGCATTGCACATAACACCATATGGTTATAAGAAATATTTTTTTTGTTTAAGCTATTTGTTGGCGTTACCATATATATGGTTATGATAATGTATGCCATTTTTAATATGGTTCACATGTTGGTTTAACATAACCTCTGAATTTTATGGTTTTGCCATATAATATATAATAGTTGGTCTTAACTTACGTTTATGACCATAGTATATTGTTATATTATAACCATATTATAATAATAACCTTTTTCTCTTTGGTTGTAGCTATTTTAATTTTGGTTATTATATAATTTTTTAATGTTTTTGTTTTTGTCTTTGGAGTGCCACATGTGTGGCTTATTGACCATTTAATTGTTACATAAGCAAAGTGGGTCCCACCTTCCTTTGTCACTTACAAACTTCTGATGATAATAAGTTGGTCATACAAACTCTTATTGAGGTGTCGTTCACACCGCTGGGTTCACAATGACGAACACTACAACTTGGTACTATGATTGCTGAGATCCGAGAATTTTAAAAATTGAGTCTCTCTACAACCACTTGGATCAAGAGGGAAAATGTTTTTCATTTGTTTTTTACACGATACTGCATCTACTCAAACCTTTGAGCTTGTGGTTGTCCTCCCAACATTTGAACTTCAATCCCTCGAGCCTTATGGGATTTCATTCAATTGCCTCGTGTTGGTGTGTGGAGTCTATTATAGTGGGTTGTTTTCCATCTTGTTTTGACATTGTCTATTGTCGATATTTCATAAGGTTAGTACTGAAACAAAAAGGTGACCTATCGGTGCCTTTGGTCATAGCAGTGTATAAGGAAGCTAGTCCATTCTTGTTCCTGGTTGGAAGTGGTTCCAATGTCTCTTATGGTCAGGGAACTTACCTGCTTAGTTTCCTTGATGTCATTTTTATAGAAACTGAATTGGGTATTGTGTTGTCTCTCACTTCACATTTGGTTTCTTGTGTCCTAGAAGGGTTCCACTTTTCAGTTCATTGTAATAGATGGTTTAGTTGGCCTTCCAAAACTTTCATTGCTTGGTTAATTTATAGGTATTGGGTTCTCATGGAACCTCGGTAATGACTACCCAGTCGTAGGGGAGGGACTCCATGGGTGTCTTCTTCCCGACACCGTTAGCTATTTGGCTAGGATTCGATTGCAAATTTCTTTGATGCAACTCCTATGGAAGTAAGAAAAGAAATACGAACATTGGGAGCTAAGGAGTTTGGGGATCAGATGTATCATTCAAACACTGAAATTTGCAGTGACAACATTAAATGGGTACCATGTTAGGTTCCTATACCAATAGGTGTCATTTTTCATGATTGACATTGATGAGCTCTAATATGTTCATACCTTTGGCTGGTTGCAAAGGTTTTCCATATTCCTAAGATATCAAAAGAGTTAAAAAATGTAAAGAGGGTATGCCCTAAAAGAAAAATCCAAGGGTAAGAAGAATGAAATGGTCAAGAAAATGAAAGAAATGAAGCCCAAACAAAGGACCAGGAAAGTATGCAAGTCCAAGATGCCACTACTATTCTTTTTTTGCAAAATTTGATGGTGTGCAGCTTGCTGATTCATGCCACCATTGATGAATGGCCAAACAGTTTAATCTTGGCCAGTTCATATTTGAATTTACTTGTCTTAGAGATAGAGAAATAATACCTGTCCAAACTATTCAATCTTGACAGGTAAATAGATAGGTAGAGAAGCAAAGGAGCTCAACTGTTAAATCTGAGCCCTTGGAGATTATAAGGGTAGATATAGATAGGATTGCAATAAAAAGAAAAGAAGATTGAAAGGGTCTGCTAGTCCAAGTGCACCCATAGAAAAAGAAGAAAAAAATGTTAGGTACAATAGGCTGGGTAGCAGTTTTGGTGTTGCAGAAGCATGTTTATGGTTAATTTTGTTTCTCAAAGATGTTCATCTTATTGTTATCATAAGTACCATGGCAACTGTTTGGTTATAAATCAAGTGAGGCATGACTAACTTCCCTTCACACTTCTCCCAAAATCACTTACTAACCTCCCCCCAAGGATATTGAGATCTGCTCAATGCTCCTAAATCACTCCATTTCATGAAAAAGCCTAAGTAAAATAACACTTTTGCTTTAGGCAAAGAAGCCACATTTCTTGTGTAAAATCCCGTTTCTCTTTTCATTCCCTTAGCCTAAGTTTCTTAACACTAGACTTAACGCTTGCTTCTAATCATATCCATATTGACTAATAACTTTATTATATAAATCCCTGGCAATATTACCCTTCCCCATATTATCTATGTAAAATGAAACCCCAAAGTATTAATATCCCACCCCGATTTAGTTATAAACCATATCATCATGTAACTTGGGGATTAAAGGTTTATCATAAACCTTGTAATAACCCTTCGTGCGCGACCATGGGATTTATTTGACCTTTGGTTAAGTAAATAACCAAACCCACAACCTGACCGATGAAATTAACCCCGAAACCATTAAAACATGTGATTTGATATATGGGCCCTGCGCCGTAACCCTCCATCGCCTCCGAAGAGCACCAACCGTTCGATTGGCACCCTCCCATTGGACGGCTCCAGTACATATCGCTAGCCTCCGTCCACCGAAGTTTACCGCCCGAGGAGTTGGTAGTATTACCACCATACCAGGGACACGCGGCACCCTCCCGCCGTGCTCGCTGCCCCTCCGCCCCAAATTACTCTGGCCCATAAGCAGTGCGGGAGGAAACCGCTTACCGCCCTCCCGCCGACCTTGCCTGCTAACGTCATCGCCACGTCACCTCCACGTCACCCTTCCATACCCTCCACTACGCGACAAAATGTCCCGTCATGATGACGTCATCCGACCAAAAAGCGCCAAAAGCCCTGCGAAAGCCAATTTTGTTAAAAACCACGGGAAAGTGTCATTTTCACCATTGTTACTGTGAAGCTACTGCATGCAAAATACGTCCAATTGAGTGCGAAACACATCCAGTCCGCCACCTGGCCAATAAACTCTAGTGTCCTGCTCCACGGTCCGCCATTTGACCTGCAAATACACAACTTTCATCTGTAACCCAGGTATTTATTCATTTTTGACCTGCAAACCTGCAATTTTGCTTTTATGCTAAAAATTCTACCTGAGAAGACAAATTCGAGTTGAAAACAATCTGTTTATTCATAAAAAGACTCCCAGAACTCTTGTTTTGCCTACTTTTGCTACGAAAACCCGAATTCCAATTTAAAAACAAAAAACCAAAAATGGAAGCTCTGGTGGCCCTAAACATTGCTCCCCTCAATGCGCCGCATAAAGACCTGGAGTGGTTACCCTTGGCTGACAGAGATTTTCAAATCCAAGACTTAATTGGTGACAAAAACCACCTCCAGGCATTTTGTGAAATTAATAATAGTCACCAAAGTAACTCTGATCTCTGTGGAATATGGGAATCCAACCTGCGCATGTACTACCTCTCCTCAGTCAATGTTTTCCCCGATATTATCCGCCTATGCTGTGCCAATTATGAACCTGCCCAGAGAGAAGTTAAGACTCCATCTGGAACTGTCCTCTTTTATATAACTCCTGAGTCCATCAATGAGATGTTACACTTCAAACCCACTCAGCCTCTGGCTCCTCTTTCTATGGGATTCTTGCTTGAGCAGGGCCCTAAACTGCCCAATTCAGAGATAACCCATATTGCTCAAACATTTATGAGACCAGAGTGCCAGCCCAAAGTCCCACCTCCCTATGTGCATGTCTGGTTCAATGAAGCTGGAAGATTCATTATTGATATGATATCCTATGTCCTGGGATTTAAGACAAGTGAATATGTTGATGAGACCACCTTAGTTTTGTTGTCCATGTTTACCCCAGGACAACCCCCTTCTGTCAAATATGACTATGCTACTTTCATTGCTAACAAAATCCATGACCAATTCATGAGTCTAGACAGAGAAGGGGTCTTCAAGTACACATCTTATATATATCATCTGTTTCTGTATTATCAAACAGACAGTTTTCAGTTTCCCATCAAAAAATTGGATTCTAAAGGAGAGAGGAGGTCTGTGATCTTTTGGACCTCAGCCTTGCACAATGTTCGTGACTCCCCTTATACCTACTGTGAATTCATTGACTTGTTTATACACCCGATCTCCTCTCTACTGATGAGAACTCCTCCTTCCAGACTCTCTGGTGATATGCAGAAGATTTTACAGCTCTCCAAAAACTACAGAATAGGTGACTCGTACTTTTACCAGAATCACACTGAAATCATAATATATGGCCATGAGCTGTGCCCTTATAAGCTGCCCAAATATGTGTCTATGAGACTGTTTGCACTAGAGTATTTCAGGCAACTCATCAATGCAGATTTAACTCACTTTTGTAGTGCAAAGAAAAAAGCCCAGCTGAGAATAAGAAACCAGTTAGGCCCTTTTATCATTAACAAGAGGGAAGCATGGGAAGATGCTGATAGGATATTGGGGGAAGAACTTAAATTGAAGAAAAGTTTCTGGTGGGTACCATATGACCCAAATGGCTTCATCAGTGACAGAAAAGTAAAAAAAAGGCTATTAGCCTATAAACATTCTAGGATCCCTGAAATAGAGCAATTTGCTAATCAGGATGAGTGGGTAGAGGGTACATTAATAGAAGAACTTACTCAACAAGAAGTGATGGAACAAGCTATGAAAGATCTAGAAAAGACTCTTGACCTTGACTCTTTTGGAGAGGTATTTTTCAAGCTGCCTCAGCAAATCGGAGTTGGCACATCCACTGCTGGAACTTCTCAGGAACCTACACAATAAAACACTACACGAGCTACAGGGACATCAAAGGGCAAAAAGTGCTAGATACAAAGCAGCACATAATGACAGATAAGCCAGCAACATCAAAGGAACAAGGCTAAGGGCAAATTCCCCCTGCCCAAACCAAAGCACCAGAGATACCAGTGTTGCAAACTCCTCTAAATGAGGAAAAGGGCAAGAAAAGAAATAGAGAAGAAGCCACACCTATGAGTGGACCAGCAGAGCAACCAGGGGAAAAAAGGCAAAGAATAAACCCCCTATCAGAAGATGAATTTATTGAGGAAACCACAGGCAGTCTAAGAGGGGAAAAGATGGTCAGCCAAGAGACATCCTCGGTGATAGAAACATCCACCACCTCTCACAGGCAGGACCTAGAAAGGCAGCATAGTGTGGAAGTTTCATCCACTAGGCCGCAGAGCAAGCAAGGTTCTGATATCAAAAGAACATTCACGGAGATAAAGGCCCAAAATAACGCACTGAGGCTGCAACTTTACAATCAGTTTCTCAAGATGGCCCCCACCAACCAGCAAAGGTTAATGTCTGCATATGACATTAAATAAGGTAAAATGATCTTGAGCCACTTTAAGCCTAAAGTGCAACAACCACAATCAACAGCTGACTACATCAGGACAAATCTAGAGGTCCTTGCCAAAGACATTCATCCAATGGACCAAATTGAGTTGCACAAGCAAACTGGAGAGATGGTCTACTCCACATTGGTATATAAGGCAATGTTGGCTCATAAATTGCAAAATTCATTGAACAACACCTCTGCTCAACTAGATTTGGAGAAGGCATCTTCTTTAGCCAAGGAAAACAGGATAAATTCCTTGGAAGATATTATCATCGAGCTGGGACATGATCCCAAGGATGCCAAAGGCATAAAAGCATTGATTAAGAAGAAGGAAGAGGACATTGCTGCCCTTAGGAAACAACTGAAGCTGCCTACTACTATGCATCCACAAACTACAGAGGTTGTACAACAAAAGTCAGAGGAGGACATGATGGAGCTGCTTATGAGAATGAATGAAAGATTAAGTGAGACGGAGTAGGAATTGGAGAAAGAATTACAAGAAAAGCAGGGAGAGTCGACCTCCCAGCCACCTGAAGTAGCTCCAACAGTCACAACTGTCCCTCCTACAGTTATAACAGTAGTACCTCCCACTGTCTCGGCATCAACAACAGAAATCACAACAGGTACATCAGCAACAGCAGCAGGCAGTAGCACTACCATGACCACAGAGGAGTTAATAAAAGCCATGGAGGAACTAAAACTCCAAGTATTAGAATTGAAAGAAGCCAAAGAGAAGTTGGCAAAGTTAGAAATAAGCTATGATAAATCCAAGATGACTGTGGTAGAGAAATCAAGAGAGGTTAAAGCATTAGAGAACAAGGTGAAAGCATTGGAAAATGACCTCTCTTTAAATAAGCCTCTGGGAGAAATCAAAGCCATTTTATGGGCTAACACCAATCAATCCATTAGTAATGTGTGGAGATCTATTCAGGTTATATATGAGCAGATTGACTTGATAGCAGTAGCCCAAGTGGAAATTCAAAAGGCCAGAACTTTTTTGGGACATATGCCCGAACAGGCCAACAGGCTAATACATTTTTTGAACAACAAGACCAGTGAAGAACTAGCAGCACTGGACATCAGAGACAGGACATGCACTATTCTAACAGTTAAAAGAGTTTTGACCATGAGAACGCTGATGCAAAATTTGGAGAGGAGGTGCCAGGACATGCAAGTGGAAATAAATTCTTTTATAGAAAGATTTGCAGTTTTGCATGAAAAGGGCTTGCCAAGTTTGTTGGGGAGTAATGAATGCCTGATGAGACAAGTTGAGTACACACATAAGTTGAATAAACATGCTGCTGATCAAGTAAATGTATCATCAAGTACTTCAGGAGAGAAGGCCCTTCCATCTGGCCAAACCCTCTACAACAACTTGGAAAATCTATTTTATATTGAACATGAAGTGAAACATTTGTTCACCATCCAGCCTAATTTCTTCAGGTACACAGACGCTGATGAGACTTTAAGAAAGCTGCAAAGACATAAGTTACCAGAAGAGCATTGGTGGCAAAGCATGTTCGAAATTCTATAGACATATTTCTGGTATCTTTTATATCCTTGGTAAATTGAAAGCTTTGGTACCAGGTGCCATAAAGCGGAGAAAAGGAATGTAAGAGAGTCATGCGGGGCAACAATGTATCAAATCAGAATTAAATACACCCGATAAATTTGGGATAGCAGCGCGGAATATCAGTGGAAAACAGCTACCGGCTGACTCACCAAGCCTACAGTCAGCATATCTCACCAACTGAGCAACCAACACAACAACATTTACTTCTTCATTTATTTCTCCCTGTTTTCAAGATCATTTATTTCTCCTTTTAAGTAGGTAGAATGAGTTATTGCTAGATATTATCTCTTTGAGATATTTTGTAACATTTTTGTATAAATACCTCCCGAAGAAAAGTATTCGGGGTTGGTGATGTATTTCTTAGACTACGCTGTAACTCTGAATTTTTTTTGAATACAAAAGCTGTTGGAACCCATTGTTGCTGAACTCTCTGGATGTGGAATTGATAGCAGAGGACTTGTTACAGAATTCTTGAATCAACTTATGGACCAATAAGTCTCTTCTAGCTTGTGTCTTACAGTTTCTCTATTTACTATATCATATATGTTTCATGAACTAAATAATAGAGAAAAAGAATAACTCAGAATTTGCTTGTTTGCACTCTGTGTTCAATCTCTATTATTATTAATGTTTTCTTCAGAATTAGCATAAACAAGAATTCTTAATTGCTCATGTTTCCCTTGGTTCTTTCATTTTGAATATTAGCTAAGGAATTCTTAATTGCTCCTTAGCAGTAATCATCCATTTTCCCTCTGTCAACATGATGAAGGATTCTTAATTATCCTTCACCCACTGACTCCATTCCATTTGATTCCAGCCTATAAATTGTTCCATGATTGATTACCTTGCTCTGTAGTACCATACTCTGTTAAAGAAACCATATCCAGCTGTTCATCCTCATAGACTCCATTAGCCCAATGGACTAAACTTCTCAGACTTACACCCTGGTTCTATTGAATATCAAAATCCAAACTCAAAACAAAACCCTTGTACTTCATAACTAGCCTAATATAGCTCAAAACAAAGCTAAATTATAAAGAGAGAGCCATCCAGAAATTATAAAGAGAGAGCCCTCTCTGGATGCAGGTTGGCTAGAACATGTATCTAAAAGATTGGTCTCTGGTTACCTCGGCCGTATTCCCTTTCTTACAACTTTTGGGAACAACCTGAGTGATAACATACCAGACCCAGGAAAATGGAGCAAGAGAAGACTTTATTTTCTTCATTCTATATCAACCAACATAAATATGGAGGCTCTTCTTAGTATGGTGCTTCACAATAAAAAGGTTGATAACTACAAACTCTTTGCAGGGTAGGAGGAGTTGAAGAGGATCTTGAGGGACATCAGTTATGATATGGATGATATTGTGGTTAGAATGAATAGAATTGAGCACCATATAGTCTCAGATACATATATGTATTCAAATATTCCTCAGAATTAGGAAGTGGTCATCAACGTCCCACCTCTCAATGTGGCCAACGGAAGCTCCTCTCTAGATTATCCAGTGATCATCTTGTACTAATAATTCCATTTTTGACTTAGTTTCTGTCTTCTGGATTGTCAGTTAGTGGTTGTTTTTTGGTTCTTAGATCTATCACCTACTTGTTTTTAGTATGTTACTTGATGTCAGTCCATGAACACTTTTATGTCGGTATATATGGTATTTTTGTATGGTTGGAAATCCACCACATACAATGATAACACTTGGGTGGTCTTCCTTTGTTTTGTTTTTGCAAGTTAATGGTCATTTTGACCACATTGACATTGTGCTTCAAAGATTCACCAAGGTAACCTTGTTTTTTGGATATTAATAGAAATCAACGGTCAGACATTACAAAAAAAATTAATTTTATTTCCTTCGAGGTAATTATTCTCAATGACGTGTTTAAAGTGAGAAAGTATAATGTTTTGGGATCCTTTGTGTAGATCATTAGATCACATTATAAAAAGGGTTGGAATTTCAAAAAACAATTTTTTTCTTTTAATATTACATGGTTATTAAAATAAATAAGAGTAAGTTGTATGAAAATTAGTTTTTTTTTTTGTTTGAAGGTAAGTATTTTTTTTTCTATGTGGTTCACGGACCCCGGAGATCAATGACCATTATATCCACATAATATTTGTACTAGGCAGATCCAATTGAAAGGTTCACTTCCCGTTAGTTCAACCATGGAGCTTGACACTAAGAGTGTTGAGAGAATTGAACTTGTGACCTCTTAATAGAAAATATGCTTCAACGTTGAGGAGTACGCCAATTGAGCTAACCCTCAGGGATATGTATTTAAATTTAATTACACACTGGCTTGTGCATTTTTTTTTTTTGCTAACATGTTTGTGATTTGTAGGATGGGCTTATGGTCTAAGAAATAATGACCCAAAGGTATCTAAGCCATCAAAATTACCCAGTGATCACACCTAACCCGGGCTACACCAACCCTTAACATAGTTGGATTTTTTTTTGGGTTTCCTCCCAATTATCACTAATTTCAAAAACCTTGGTTGCCTTATAGAACAATCACTTCAAAATACAATCATACTAGTAGGATTTGACAAGTTAACTTATACATTAAAAGAAGTGGTGGTATCAAAAAATAGATCGAGATTAGCTCATTACAATTCAAACAATTCTAAGACCTTTAGGTACAAAGCATTTTCTCATTAGAGCAAGGGCTGATTATTATGATCCATACACTTAAAAAACTAGAAGTACACACCATGTACGCCAATGTGAGTGTGGAACACACCTTCAATATGGATAATAAGGATAATTTACACAATAACTCCTT
>APFE030609737.1:0-72740 GCA_000404065.3 Pinus taeda
AGGGATATCAGATCACTTCTCCTTGCTGATTAGGCAAGAGGATGACCCTTAAGCTGATTTGGGTTCAGCCAAGCCACAACTAAAGTTTTGCCTCCTTGAGGAGAGGACTTAACAGAATATATAATTTACTCTAAATGCAAGCTTATTCTATGATGCAAGCAAAAGAAACTAATCTAAATCCTATCTTAATTAGGCAGATATAGATCTAACCCAACTAAGAGCAAGATAATTAAAGTATTGGGATTTAAATATCTCTTGTTTATAATGAATATCAAGTTAATGAAGTAGTTCAATTAACAAATATTATGGTTACAAAAACACATTCTATTGAGACCTTAAAACTTGAAATAATAAACCAATAACATTCAGAAAGTAGTTCACAAAATGATATTGATTATCAAATCAATAAATCCAATAATTGAATAATGATATGTGGAAATAGTTCACAACACATTACCATTCAATAAATTGGTTTCATAAGACAGATTTCAAAGTAAGTAGTTACTCAAAATGAGAAATTAATCCATAAAAACAGAGATACATAATAACAAGATTGAAACAAATTACCCATATTGACAATAGTGCACAAACATGAATAAAATGACACATTCCTGTCACCATAAATTAAAACTGATATTTGAAACAATAGTATTAGAAATACCAATTTATTGCATCCATTTCTCTGTCCTTGGTCTCCAACGGCCCTTTACATTGCTTGAACTTCTGCCTTCAAAACTAGAGCCACAATAGTGCAAACTCTGCCCCTCACACATAATTCAAGATACAAAGGGAAAATCCTCAATAATCCCCAGATCTGAGATTTTCTCTCCTCTCTCCTACAAATCTAAATTCCTATTACAATAGTGCTTTTAGAAGTCTAAAATTGCAGAGGAGAGCAGCCCCTATTACATTCTGCAATCTATTACTTATACTATTTTTTGAAGGAATTCTTGAGAGAAGAGTTTGTTGAAGAGAAATATGCTAAATCCAATTTTACTTGCTCAAAACTCTGATCTTCAATTGCTGGAACATTCTCATTGATTGAGATATTTTTCTCCATATTTCTTCCACTGTTTTCCTACAAAAATAAATCAAAATAAATTAAAATGAAACAATAAAATCAACATGGTATTGCTGGCATTTAAATCAAATCCAATCAAATTCCATTTAAATAAATAATTGAAAATAAAATATAAAGTTTCTCTTGATGCCTGGGATGGTTTAATTGGCCAGAGATATGATTAAACAATGGATCTGCAATTAGAAGAGGTTTTGGACAAATGAAAATGAAGAAAATATCTCAGAAAATTGATTTTGTTTTCAAAATTCGGAGCTTGATCTTCTGCCTGATTTTTGACCCAATAAATGATTAAATCTGTTAGTGAAACCTCCTCAGAAATATTCTTCTTGATTTTTATCTTTCCAACGAGCCGTCTTGAGCCTCATTTGGCCAAGTATAACTCAATCTATAAGCCTCCAAAGTGGATGGATCAAATCTGTCATAAATCTGGAAATTCTGTTGCTGGGCTAAAAATATTGTAATTAAAAACTAATGCTAAATTAGTCTCTAATTAATTCTCATTTGATTGCTAATTATAAACTAATTGTTAATTAATATTAATCTATTTATTAATTATATCTAATTAACTGAAATATAACTATTATAAACTAATTAACCAATTAATTCCATTAATAATTAATAAAATGAAATTTTAATTTAATTTTAATTAATTAAATTTATATAATTAATTATTTAAATATTTATTATTTTAAATATTATAAATATTTGTTTTAATATTAATTAACTAATCCTACCATTCCCTCACTTTATTTACCTTTTTTCACTTTATCCATACGTATGATCAAAACTTGAAATAAATACCAAGCTTTTAATAAAACTTGAATTAATGCATCATGCCCATATGCCTTTCGGGCTTTTTTTAAAATTTCGGCGATCGGGGATATGCCCTTCGGGTTTTTTAAAATATGTCAAATTAAATTCCCCGATCCGATATCGCATCGGGGCATGGTATGTATCGGGGTTTTTTAAAACTTGTTTAATGCAAAAGCTCCGATGCGATATAATTTTTTTATATACTAAATTTTAATTTAATTTAATTAATTATATTAAATAATAATTAATTTAAGATTTAATATTAAAAATCAATTTTTATTTTGGTTTTATTTTATGAGGATTATTTCATAAACTACAACCACTCTTAATAAAAGTAAAAATATAAAAATAAACTACAGCCACTTCGAAAATTTTGGGTTTTCGAGATTAATAATTTGATTTAGAAATTGGAGTAAATTTCTTAAATCTCGATACTTAATGATTTGGTTGCATAACTAAAAACGAAAAATGTTAGTAAAAACTCGCTACGAGTTAATATTTAAAATGAATGCCTTATTGACCTAATTTATTTACAAAATGCAATATTGTACATTTTATGTATTTTTTAACCCAGGCTAGGTAAATGATGAGACTTCAAAGGAGTGCCATTTTCAAACCAGTTGACGAAATGAGGCGAAACAAGCGTCAATAGGAAGCCTATAAAAAATTGATTCTAAAAAAGCAATCAAAACAAGAATACAAAGAAAACGAAGAATTAACAAAAGCATAGGGCAATCAACTAAATAAAAATCCAAAAAGGTGTTTAGCCAAAATTTTAATAGAAAGGGTCCCCATTATTTGAAGTGAACACATCAATAATGGGGGTGTTGTGTTTTTACCACAACAGGTTCTGACTTAGGGTCAGAACATGCATATGATTTTGAAGCCTTCAACTCGGCCACCAACGACTGCTTGGCCTGTCACTCACTTGTGATGTGAGTGGGGCTCTTATGGAAGTCACACCACTTTCTTGTGTCCTTCTTTGAATTCGTGGTGGTGTTCTTTTCTTGTAGCTTCGACGAGTTGTCTTGGGTCAGCCCACCTTGACTTTGTCCTTTGTTCTTCGGATTCGTAGATCTAAAGTCTCACTTCTTTTGTTTAAACTTCTACTTGATCTTGACAGCGTATAGGTACATCGTGCCAAGCGAGGAGATATCCAGGAACTCCATCTCGTCCTGGGTGTATCGTTGTAGGCAATTGCAGTATTTGAGTAACAAATGCCGCTCAGAATCCTTGATACCAAAATTTGTGCGAAGGGTATGAAAAATATTGGTAAACTCCGACATGTCTTGGTCCCTTCCCTGCCGCAGCGTGGTACACTTTATGTATTTATCCTCATAGCTTCTAACAGGGTAGTACTACTTGATGGCATCCCGAAATGAATTCCAAGTGGATGTGGCTGAAAAAATGAGGCTATAATTTCATCCTTTTTCTCGCAGTAGGTTTCCCACTAGTCCTTGACGTGGGAGGCAACTTTGAGAAGTACAAAAGTGATTTTTTCCTAGCTGGAAAAATCATGAATTGAAAAATATCCTTCTAGCAGATTTCACCATTTATCTATAACATTCGCATCTATCTGACCCTCAAATATGGGAATGTCAAAGTTAACTTGTACCTTAAAAGGTGTGGCACTTCTAGAGTAACTGCTGGAAGTAGATGTGTCACCCCTGGGTAGCTATTGAAGGATCTGGGCAAAGTTGTCCATCATCATGTTCCTTTGTCGCTCGAGGGTTTCTTCAAGCAAGATTTTGATAGGATCTCCTGCCCCCTCGTATTTTTTTTCATCTGATATGGGAGGACGATGGGATTTGCGAGGCTAGTCTTGCAAATGTTTGACCAGTTCAAACCCTAACGCCTTATATCCCGACCTCATTGGGGACATGTAAAGAAAAAGAAAGAAAGAGAAGACCTCTCTGATACCATTGATCCAGATTAAACAAGAACGCAACAAATTACATGCATAAACATAAATATATAGATGCAACAGAAATGACACTTCATTTCATTAGTATGAAATACTGAAATGTGCTTACAAACATAATGAAGTAAGACTAGCTCGGGCGATGGTAGCTTATATCTGAGAAGAGATGTGATGGCTACATGCCTCTCAATTGAGTTACAAAGAGGCTCAAAGGCCTACTTATTATTGAGAAACAATGGAAAACCCTAAACGTCCAAAAACCTAACCCTAGGAGATGAAGTGCCAAACTATGGGCCCCATTTGGGTAAGTTGGTACACCAACTCCCCGAGGTCGTAACTTTGGCATATGATCTTTGTTTGACGTGCACAATACCTCGTTAGAAATATATATATGAGGACTACAAATTTCAAGTGGCCAAAATCAATTTATAACCCATGTTGGCCCTCGTTTACCCAAAAAATGTCGTTTAGGGCCTCAAAACGGCTCCAAAAGTTCAGGACTTGAAAAACTGCCGAAAATAGTAAACTGTGCTACAATTTAGGAAACTGAAAAACTAAAAGAAACAATGGTGGGGTCCAAGTGCGATAGGTGGGTGGCCACCAACATCCACCTGGATCAACAATCAAAGCATTACCTGATGTCTCACCGGAGCTTTTCCGTCAGATTTCCTCTTTGAGGATTGCACCGACAACATCATCAAAATTTAAAGTACTAGATCCAAAGACAGTTACTAATGGCCATAACTAAACCATTCCAACTTTCTGGCAATGAGCACAGAAATAACAGAGCCCTAAATTCATCATCAAAAGTTACCCCTACTGAACTTAACTAACTGGTAACCGTATTAAATTCTTTTAAATGATCAGGAACAAATCCACCTTTTGACATATTCATATTAAATAAATTCTTCATAAGAAATACCTTATTTGAGGTCGAGGGTTTTTCATATAATTTGGCCAATGTGGACATTAAACCCTCTATTGTCGTTCCCTTTGAAATATTAAAGGCTACCGACGCTGCTAGGCATAGCCGTATTATTCAAAGTGTTTTTTTGTTGAGACTATCCCATTTTGTGTCTATCATACTCGTAAACTTATTTGTCTTTTCGCTCAATGGTAGGTATAGATCTTTTTGATACATATAATCTTCCATCTGCATCTTCCACAACTGGTAGTTTTGGTCATTAAAATTTTCAACCCTAAACCTACCATCTTCTGCCATCGCTCCCACTCAAACTAGGAACCCTTCTCTCCTACGAGTTTATCAGCCAAATAGACCTTCGGCTCTGATACCAGTTGTTAGAAAATTATATATTAAAAAAAAATGAAACACATAAAATATTGCAGAAACAGAAACACATAAAACACATAAAACAAGAGCGGCAGAGATATATGTGGTGCACCCAATTTGGGCTACGTCCATTGAGAAACAACCAATCCTTCCTTTTATATTATCCAACAAAATGAAGAGATACAACCTACTACAGATCCGCTGTAATTCCCTCTTCGTTCTCACACAATCTCCTCTCTCTTCCTCGCTTAGAGTACACATATACACAACCAAAATACAATTCCCTCATATATAGTGAGGGGTTGCCTTATAGGGAAAAAAAAACTCTAAATTAAACATAACTTCTAATGTCATATCATCCGCCTAATGAATAGTCTAGTTTGACTATGAAATTACAATATTTTAAAATGCAAATTTACATCTATTTTTAGCTTCGGGGGCGCTGCCCCCGAACCCCCCTAGCTGGGGGGGACTAACTCCCCCCATAGTCCCCCCCATGTGGAGGGGTGTACAATCTTCCTAGGGTATACATTTGGCTGAAACAAAGAACCCTGAATAAATAAGATAATTAGGCTCCATGTTAGCTACCTATACCAATAGGTTTCATTTTTCATGATTGGGAGGGGAAGTGCCAATATGATCTACTTTGATGATACAAAGATCTCATATTTTTGTAGAGAAAGTATACCTACATTTGGTTGATGCTGCCTTACCTTAGAATGGGTGATCCAACAACCTAAGCTGGGTCATGCCATGTTTCAATTTTTGTTGTAGATTAGAGAAAGAAACCTGTCCAAACAGCTCAATCTTGGCAGGTAAAGTAGATAGGTAGAGAAAAAAGGTTCCCAATTGTTTAATCTGGGGCCTTGGAAGCAATAAGGGTAGCTTTAGATAGAAAATCAAAGGAAATCAAAAGGAAAAGAAAAGGCACAAAAGGGTTTGAAAATCTAAGTGCACCCTCCGTGGAGTAACAAAAAATGCTAGGCAATAGAGTGGGTAGGCAGAGGGGGTTGCAGAAAGCATGGTTCATGGCATTTCACTGGCCTAAAGCAAAGGTAAAAACATGGTGCTAGTACAAATGGCCTATTTGCAGCAGTCTTGCAGAAGCTTAATGGAGCATGTCTAACCTCCAAATCACCCCCTATCACATTCATGACTAACATCCCTATGCCACCCATGTTCACAAAGAAAGTCAAAGTCTGTTGTTGGTCCTAGTCTCTTTAAAGAGCCACATTTCTTGTGCAAATATTCTTTTCATTTTGATCTACTTCCAAAAAACTAAGTTGATTTCATATAAAAAAAACTTAGTATTCCACCCCCCCCATCCACCCCTCTCACTCATATTAACTACTAACCTATTACTATTTAACTCCCTATACCCCCTATTCCCCTATTACTATGTAAAACTTGGCAAAAAACCCAAAAAATCTAAGTATCCCCTCCCCCGAGCATTATAGCTCTATGTATGATTTTTAATCTCTTCAAGCGCTAAAAACATTTGAGCGCGACCCAAAGAGTGCTAAATAATTATTCCTAGGATTAATCCGGGATTTGATCGAATTAATTAGCCAAAACCCGCTTTGCAAGTTAACCTTTGTAAAAATCCATTTAACCCGTAACTCTGCAAAACAACCCGAAAACCCACTTTTGCTAATGTTTCCGCTGGGCTCGTATTTCCAAAAATATTAATATTTTATGTTGCCCGCCTTCTATATCGTTCTTGCAACTTATCAACCCATCGATCGTCGGATCTGGGCTTTCCCATCCGACGGCCCACATGCATATCAGACGGACCTCTGTGACCGAAAGATACCACCCGAGAAACTGTCAGAGGGTGACGTCAGGCCTCTGCCACGCGTCACCCCCAGATTTTCTTGGGTCGCCTTCTGACAATACCGCGACCGTATAGAAGGCGGTCCGAGAAAACCCACTTACTGTTCAGCAATACCGCCTACCCAAGCCAGCGCTACGCCCGCCCACGTCACTTCCACTCGGTGCCCTGTCAGCGCCATCACCTGCCAGCGCTCCAACGTGTCCGCCACCTGTGCAATCCCCGTGGACCACTCACAGGTTGCCACGTCACTCGATGATGTCATGCTGACGTCACTCGACCCTGATCCCACCTGATGACGTCATGCTGACGTCATCCAAAAAGCGCACCAATAACCAAAAGTCCATATTTTAGCCAATTTTCACGTTTTTTCTCACTTTTGCGAATTGAACTATTGCTCACCTCTGCATGTAATTTACGACCACCTGTCGCCAACCTACAAAAATCAACCTGAAGGACGCTGCCGCCTCCCACCCGCCTGCATTTGCGACCATTGCCGGCAATTCACCACGTATTTTCCGAAAGAATCCCCTCAGAGCTTGCTTCTGTCCATAATTCTACAACACTCAATAAACAAGAGTAATTGCAACCAGTTTACCAGTAAATTCCCGGTAAACCAGCATCCCTTTACAGTGGTAGGGTCGAATTTCACCTGCTAAACCCATATACAGTCGCCTTTTCCTAAATTCACACTCTGTCCGTGCATTCGTGGACTGAAAACCTGAAAGGCATAATTCACTGGAAAAACAGAGTTGCTAGTTCTTGCAGTCCCTAATTAACTCCCTTTGAGAATTCTACGCCATTTGTCACCACAGTTGCCTCATTTACCCTTACAATTGGTTTTACTTCTGCAAAATTAGCCCTCTGTGTTCTCCTGCCCACTAAAGCCAGTTTCAGTACAAACTCACAAGTACTACCCAGCCATGGAAACACCAATAGCCCTGAATGTTCAGCCTCTGAACGCCCCACACAGAGAGCTAGAGTGGAAGGCCCTGGGTGATAGAGATTACCAGATGTTAGACTCCATGGCCATGACAACCAAATTCAATATTCACCTGTTGAATGAGTTAAAGGCCCAATATCTCAGTGGGGCTGATACCTTAGGAATTTGGGACTCCCACATACCCATTTACAACCTTCCTCAAGTCAATGTCCTCCCAGACTTGATAAATCAATGTAGGTCGAGCTATGACCCCTGTCAGAGAGCCGTCCTCAGCCCCTCAGGCTCAGTATTGTTCTATATCACCCCTGAGGCCATCAATGAAATGCTCCACTTTCACACCACAAAACCCCTAACTCCTCTCTCCATCCATGAATTGATAACGAAAGGGGGCAAGTTGTCCAGTGCCTCAGATTGCCAGGATTAGTCAGTTTTTTATCCAGCCACAATTTGAAGCTATGAGCACCACCCTTCCTATAGCATATCAATATCTTAATGAGCTGGGAAAAATGCTGGTAGATTTGATCAGTTACATCCTGGGTTATGGGACATATGAGGATGTTGATGAAACCATTATGGCCATGCTATCCATTTTCTCCCTTGGAATGCCTCCTGCTATGCATTATGATTTTGCCACATACATTGCCAATAAGATTCATGAGCAATTGATGAATCTATAAAGGGAAAAGGTGTTTAAATACACCAGGTACATCTATCATTTATTCTTATTTTATCAGCCTGATGCCTTCCCTGTCCCTCTCAAGAAGCTAAATGCCCAGGGAAGCCCAAGGTCTGTAGTGTTTTGGTCTTCAGTCTGTCATCATTTAGCTTATTCACCTTACACCTACTGTGAATTCATAGACCTTTTCATCCATCCAGCTATGACTTTGTTATTGGGTGTCCCTCCTCCCAGATTGATAGAGGAAATGCAAAGAATTCTTCACCTCTCAAAGGCCTACAGCATTGGTGATTGGTACTTTTACCAACACCACACAGTAATCAGAATATATGGCTGTGAGTTGAGTCCTTATAAGCTGCCAAGATATGTCCCTATGAGACTCTTTGCCCTAGAGTACTTTAGGCAGTTTGGAAATGCAGACTTTGTCCATTTCCAAAGTAAAAACAAGAAAGTACAACTAAAGGTGAGAAATCAGCTAGGCCCTTTTCTGTACAATAAAAGGGAGGAAGGATGGAAGGAAGCTGACCTGATCCTAGAGACCCTCAGACTGCAAACTAGCTTCAAATGGGTGCCTTATACCCCAACCACTTCATTTCCCTCAGGAGGATAAAATACAAATTGGGTGGCTACGCTCACGTAAAACTGCCTCATATTGAGCAGTATGCCAATGCTTTAAGTTGGAAAGAAGGCACCCTAGAAGAGCCCAGTGGTAGAGAGCAAATGCTACAAAGAGAGGTGAGGAATCTTGAAAAAGAGGCTGACTTGGAAACTTGTGGACAGGTTTCTTCCTCCTGTCAAAGGCAAATTGGAGCAGCTGCCTCATCCTCCACAGCCCAGCAGCAAGCAGCCAGAATTACCCAACAGGAATCAAACAAAGATAAAGGCAAGCAGATAGAGCAGGAACAGTCACCTCCCAGGATAGAGCAGCAAACAGAACAGCAAGCAAAAAAGGAGGTACAACAACAAGAAAAACATCAAGAAGAGGGGCAGCCTATGCAGCAAGAACAAATGGCTGAAGCCCCAACACCTACTGAGCAACAAGCACAAGAGAAAATGCCTTCTGGGAAAGAAAAGACAGTGGAGGCATCAGTGCTTCAAACTCCACAAAAGGAGGAAAAGGGAAAGAAGAGGGACAGAGAATAGGAGACTCCCCTCACCACATCCACAAATCAAGGGGAGAAAAGGCAGAGATTAAATCCCCTCTCTGAGGAAGAAATGCCTATGGGGCAATCATTGGGAATGGGCCCACCAAGTATGGAGGCATTTGGTAGTTCCTTTCAGCAGGAACAAGAGAGAACCCTTGGAGGAGAGGTCAGCTCCTCAAGTCATCAAAGGAGAGTAGAGGCAAGCATCAAGCAACAATTTATTGATATCAAGAGGAGAAATGAGCCACTCAGGCTCCAAATCTACAACCAGTTGTTGAAGATGGCCCCTACCAATCAACAAAGGCTTATGTCAGCCTATGACATCACAGAAGGGAAAATGACCATGATTCATTTCATGCCCATGATGCTGCAGCCACAGTCAGTTGCAGACTATATAAGAACCAACCTTGAGGTTCTTGCAAAGGACATCCACCCTATGGACCAAATAGAACTTCACAAGCAAACGAGTGAGATGGTCTATGCAACATTGGTAGACAAGACAATGTTGGCTAATAGGTTGGAAAACAGCCTAAACAATACAGCTGCCCAACTTGAGTTGGAGAAAGCGTCCTCTCAGGCCAAAGACAACAAGATCAAGTCTTTGGAGGATATAATTATAGAGCTTGTGCATGACCCCAAGGATCCAAAGGCCATACAATCGCTGCTGAAGATAAGAGATGCAGACCTTGCAGCCCTAAGAAAGAAGGTGAAGCTCCCAGCAACCATTCACCCCCAAACAGAAGAGGTTGCTCAGCAGAGTCAAGACCAAGAGGTAGCTACATTACTGGTAGCACTGCACAAACAGCTAGTGCAGATAGAAGGGAAGCTGGAGGACACAGAGGCTGCACTACAGGCAGCCCTACAGCAGAAAGAAGGAGGCCAGACTTCTCAGCCCCCTCCAGAGGTTATAAACCTTGAGGAGCCCCCAAAGACTACTGCTCCTCCCACAGAACAGGCAACGCCATCAACATCAACAGCAGCACCAGCACCAACTTCAGAGCAAGCTCCGAGCCTTGATATGCAGAAATTGATGAGTGAGATCGAGGCCCTCGAAGCCCAGATGACAGAACTGAATGGAGCCAAGGAGAATTTGGCTAAGCTAAATGAGAAATATGACAAATCCAAGCAGAATGTGGCTGAGAAAGGGAGAGAAATAAAAGCTCTCAAAGAAAAGATAAAGGATCTGTAGAAAGAGCTCACCCTTGACAAAGTGGTGGCTGAGATCAGGACAGTTTTGTGGACCCACATTGGCCAATCAATAACGAATCAGTGGCAATACATTAAGACTATCCATGAGCAAATGGAGCTCATAGGCAAAGCACAAAAGGAAGTCCATAGAGCAAGGGCATCTCTAGGCAGTATGCCTGAGATAGCCAGCAGAATGATTAATGTGCTTAATAACCGGGCAGGTCCTCAGCTGGAAGCAATTGGGATCTCCAACAGAACAGAAACTATCCAGCTGATAAAGAGGGTCCTCACGTTGAAAAGCCTGGTGCAGACATTGGATAGAAGAAGCCAAGACATGCAAACAGAGGTCAACAAGTTCATGGACAAGTTTGCAGCATTACAGGGCAGAGGTCTTCCTAGCTTGCTTAACAGTGCAGGGAAACTTCTATCACATGAGGTTTATGCAAAAAGGGTGAACACATTTGCCACCAATCAGATCAGTCAAGGATCAAGCAGCTCACACGTAACAGGGCCAACATCTGGGCAAAGTCTCTATGATAGAATAGAGAATTTGTTTTTTATTATGAATGAGATCAGCCATTTGTTTGAAGTACCTCCAAACTTCTACAAATACACAGAGGCAAATGAGACCTTAGATGCAATTTTGAGGCATCAATTGCCTACACGGTAATGGTGGACCTCAATGATACAGTTATTACTATAAGTAGGAGGTTTCCATCAAAGTTTTGTTATCAAAATATATAAGTCATCATATTCAGAAAGTATGATGCATACACTATAACTGGAAAAGTGAAATGAGCCAACTCAGCAGGAGCATTCGGCCACCAAAAGCAACAATGACAGCTACAGGTAAACAGGGCCGAGAAAGCTACAGCATGACAGAGTATAAAGACACATCATTCAGCATTAAAGCAGAAAGCTCAACCGACTCAGTGTCCTCCAAAGGTCAAGAATAGTTCTGACAGAATTAAATACCATTTACCCTACATTTAGAGTAGCAATAACTTTCTTATCTGCTATTTTGTAAAGTTGGTGAGCATAGTTAATCTATCAAATGGCTCAGCATTCAGATATTTTGTAAAACCTATTGTATATATTCCCCTCGCACAAACTTTCAAGGGGTTGGTTTTTGTTGTTCTCTGATGAAGAAATGAGAACTCGGCTGTAACTTCTGAAGGATGATATAAATAAAGCTTGGAGTTTACAGGAACTGAGTCTTACTAGTGCATGTTGTGATTGGAACCATTGAATGCTACAGGATTCTAGTGCTATGGCTTAATATAATAAGTGTTTCTCTATCTCTGTTAATGTTCTGTTATTTGTTTTAACTCATGACTCTCACGTGTTGTTCTAAATCTAGAAAAGAAAGAAAAAGAATAGCTCAGGATTTGTCCATGGAGACACCCTGATCTCAATCTATCTTCACTATAAATATTTTTCTATAACTTCAGCTGTTTAAATTGGAATTCTTAACTACTCCAATAAGCCCTGGATATCTCACAGTCACTATTTAGTAATTCATTTATGCTACTAAGTAGAAATTGTTGTTCAAATTGGTATCACACTGTCTGTAACTCCATTTCTCATTGTTTCACTCACTAATCGGAAAATTATATTAACAATAGCCATCTAGCCTTGCAGCAAAACTTTCTCCATCACAGGCACCAGAACTATCTCACATTTTTGACTCCATATGCCCAATGGATTAGCATCTTCTGCACTCTTCATGCCCTTCTTACAACAAAAGTTCACCAACCAAAATCTCAAATAGGAAACTGAAACTTTAAACTAGCCTAAAATATTCACAACGCATAGTTGAAATTTAAAGAGAGAACCCTCTCTGATTATAGATAGGCTAGGATCTATAATCCAAAGGTTGGTTTGTGGTTACCCCGGCTGTATTCCCTTGGGAGTCATAGGGAACAACCTGGGTGTTAACATAAATGGCGACTCCACTGGGGACAACCTCAGGATTTTCTAATTACTGTATATTTCCCAAAGCTACAGGTGAAGCCTGAAAGTTAGCCAGGAGGCCTTCAAAACTATTTCTGTTTTACATTAACAAGTTTACATAAAAGCTGCTTTAGTCTATCTTCATACTAGCTTTGAGACATACACAGCCATTCCAAAATCTTGTCTAGCCCTTGCAGATACAAGAAAATTCTAAAATTACTCAAAAAAACAATTCAGAAGCTGGCTCCCAAGAAGAATCAACGGTATACAAGGTCTAATTCTGACCCTAACCCACCAACTATTTTTGAAAATCCTAACACAATCCCTAAAAACATTAGGAAGCAGCAAATACATGAAAATCCTTCTGACTTGAGCCCTGAGGCAGTCTGCCTCAACCCTGTTCCCACTCCAATCAAGGTTCTATTCCTGTCTACCCCTGGTTCCCCTAGTTCACCATCTACATCTCAAAGCCCTCCTTTCACACCTTCATCCACTTCACATATTCCCTTGACCAACACTATAGTCTCTGCCATACCTATTACCCCTATTGTCCCAATAGTTCCTGTTGTCCCGTTTATCCCTATCAACCCTATAAACCCTGCAAATATGGCTAATAGATATGCACCCCTACAGTTACCTGCTAATGCTGCAGCCTTGCCTCATGACTACCAATCCAAAATATCATACTTTGACTCCACTAGCCCTTTCACAGCTATTCAGCATGCCAAAAGGATGCAAGATCATTTTGAGAACTATGAAATTGATGATGACAATGTAAGAATGAGAATTTTTGTTCAGAGCTTGACAGGGGATGTAAGAACCTGGTTTAGATCACTCACTGCAAATACCATAACAACTCCTGATGAGCTTTACCATGCCTTTACTAATAGATGGGAAAAGAAGAAAGATCCCTTGCACATACTGGGTGAATATGATACAATCAAGCGAGGTCCTCAGGAGACTGTTTTGGAGTATTGTGCAAGATTCAATAATGTATACAACGCAATACCTTAGAATTTGAGACCTCCCCCTGATTTAGCATTGTACAAATTTCCTTATGGTTTTGACCCTGATATGGTATATCAGTTGAAGGAAAGAGCCCCTAAAACCCTTGAAGATGCACAAAAAGTTGTTGTCACAGTTGAGGCTAACTTAATTGCCAAAAGAAATAGGACAAGATTGGAAAAGAGAATCACCTTCAAAGAAGAACCCTCAGCCTTTGATCAGAAACTAGATACAATACTCACTGGCATGAAAAGGTTGGGTGACAGAATAGAATCTGTGGAGAGAAAGTCATCATGGGAAGCACCACAAGGTAACCCTATCAGGAATCCAAATTTTAGGAGAAATCAAAACCCAAATGTTGGCAAGGCCAGTTCTAATCCAGAGATAAGACCTCCGTTCCAAGAAAACTATACTGAAGCATCCACTTCAAATGAGCAAGTAGATGACACCCACATTAACCTAATGGGTTTGAATGATGAGCAGCAAGTTTTTCTGAGTCATGAAGATCATAAGGAGGATGGCATTAAACAGTTCCAAACCAAGTCAAGTGAGTCATTTGACTTTAAACAAGGTTATGACACAACTGTTTATGAAGTTCATAAGCAATACAAGCTAAGAAGCATAACTATAAATGTAACACACCCTGAAAAAGCAAAGGACAACCTGCAGCCCAAAAAAGCCATAGTCATAGAACCACATGACAAAACTGATTCAGTTACAAATGAAATAATTGTTGAAGAAGTAACTGAACTATTTCCCTCAAAACAAAAGCCAATGGCTGCACCACCTGTGCAGCCTAATCTAAGTAATACTCCTCAAGAGATGAGTAAAAAGGATAAGTCTCATGATCAAGATAAGAATCAAGAGGAAAACTTAAAAAACAAGGAAAATATTGTCACCCACAATACCAAGATCCAATCTGAAAGACCTTTTGACTTAGAAGCTGAAATTGGCAAATTAAAGATAGCTATTCCTCTTTCAGAATTAGCCAAGCATGACATTTACAAACAACAAATCAAGAAGTACCTTCAACTTACTCGTAATAGAGATAATGTCAATGTGTTAGATGACACCCCAGAATTGCTTTTCGGTCCAGAGGTTGATGGAAAGACAACAGTTACAGGGATCTTACCTTTCTATGTCAGCGTGCATGTTCATGATAAGATACTACATAATGCAATGTTTGATTCAGGCGCCTCTCACAACCTTATGCCTAAATCAGTGATGGAGAGGCTCAACCTAGACATTACAAGACCTTATAAGGACCTATTTTCATTTGACTCCAGCCAAGTTAAAGGTTTAGGCTTAATAAAAGATCTTTGTGTGTCACTTGTCCAGTACCCAAATGAAACAATTCTAATGGATGTTGTAGTTGCTGATATCCCACCCAAATATGAAATGTTGTTATCAAGATCATGGGGGGCTAAACTCCAAGGTTCCTTACAACTAGACATGTCATATGCCACCATCTCAGTCTTTGGTCAACCCAAGAGGCTATATAGAGAGTCACTTATGAAATACATGGTCAACAGTGAAGAAAAACCTCAAAACTTTCCCATATATGCTGTCCATTCTGACATAGACTCCTATATTCTCTTCAATGACAACACAGGTCCCACAAAGGATGAAGAAACCCAAACACTCAAACAAGAGCAGCATATAAATGAAGAAACTCCTGATCTAGAAATATTGGTTGAGAAATCAACAAACAAAAATGTTCAAGAAGACAAACCAAAGGTAAGCCAAAATCTCAAATTGTTGATGCCAAGTCCCATAATAGTTGACAATCCTTCCCTTAATCAAGAAGTCCTTTGGTTTCTTGAATTCAATGGGTCAGTCAACAAATCAGGGGCAGGGGCAGGGATTTGGATACATAACAAACAAAACAATCATGCAGAGGGCCGAGCCTATAGGTTAAACTTCAGGTGCACCAACAATATGGTAGAATATGAAGCTCTCTTACTAGGCCTCAAGCTAGTAAAATCCTTACAAGCCATAAAAGTTTCAATCCTAGAGACTCAGACCTAATCATCCAACAAGTAAAAGGAAATTTTTTCACTAATGACAAAAGACTGAGATCTTATAGGTCTGCTGCTGCTGAAATACTAAATTCCTTCACTGAATTCCAAATTACCAAAATTCCTAGAACCCATAACCTTCATGCTCATAGTTTGGCCACATTTGCAAGCACTTGCAAACTACCTTTTGAACCCCAGCATTGCTTTAAAACTGAGATAAAACACACACCTTCTGTCCCAAACAACGTCAAGGATTGGCAAGTATTTGAGGATGATACACAAATAAACAATTTCTTAACTCTGCATCAAGAGTTTTCAGGACTGAACATTGATACAGAGGCTGCAAGTGATTCACAAATACTAGGTGAAAAACACCAAACGAACATCTCACTCAAAACAGAAAATCAAATGCTTTGTCCAACAAACTTTGACCAGGAGAAAATACAAGAACTTGAGCAATTACATTATGAGGAAATAGCTGATGTTGAAGCTGAAGTTATACAATTAAAAGACAATTCTCTTCCAACAGGCCTAACTCCATTGGAGGACATTTTTGACTCAAATGATGTCCCTAGAAAACCAAAATTGCAGCCCCTTAATGCTTCCATTGAAGAGTGCAACATTGGAACTATTGAAAAACCCAAGATAATTAAATTGTCTGCACATCTTTACCACCTGATCAGAAGCCTAAATACATTGACCTCTTCAAAGAATTCCAAGATGTCTTTGCATGGAGTTATGAGGATTTAAAGTCCTACAATACCTCTGTCATTCAACACACTATCCCTCTGAAGCCCAATCAAAAACCCTTTAAACAGAAATTAAGGAGAATCAATCCCATGCTTCTCCCTTCAATGGAAAAAGCGGTACAAAAAATGTTTAAAGCTGGCATAATAGCACCGTTCAGATTCTCAGATTGGATTTCAAATTTGGTCCCTACAAGAAAGAAAACTGGTGAAATAAGGCTTTGTGTTGATCTAAGGAACTTGAATCAAGTGTCCCTAAAAGACAATTACCCCTTACCCAAGATGGATCACATCTTGCAAAGAGTAGTGGGCTCAAGAATTTTCTTTACTTGATGGATTCTTAGGCTTCAACCAGATCTTAGTCCACCCTGATGATCAAGACAAAACAACATTTACACCCCATGGGGAACCTTCAAATATGTCAAAATGCCTTTTGGGTTTATGAATGCAGAGCCACTTTTCAAGGGAAACTTTCAAGGCAATTGGATATTGCCTTTGCCAAAGAAATCCATGATTTCCTTGTCATCTACTTAGACGACCTCACACCTTTCTCAAAGTCTGACCAAGACATTTGAAACATCTAAGCAAATATTAATCTACTTGTAGTAATACGGAATTTCCTTAAATCCCAAGAAATCCTGTTTGTGTTTGGAAGAAGGAAGTTATTGGGTCACATTATTTCAAAAGATGGCATTAGGATTGACCCAGACAGAATACAGGCCATCCTGCAAATGCCCCACCCAAGAAACATCAAAGAATTACAAGCATTCCTGGGGAAGATCAACTTCCTCAGGAGATTCATCCCAAATTTGGCACAATTGAGCAGATTACTAAACAACATGCTGAAAAAGGATTCAAAAGTAAAATGGAAAGTGGAAGCAAATCAAGCTTTTGAAGGAATAAAATTGGCCCTCACCCAAACTCTAGTCTTAACAAATCCTCAATTTGACAAAGAGTTTATCATTTTCTCTTTTGCTTCCGAGCATACCATTGTTGTCGTCCTATTACAGAAAGATGACCAAGGAAATGAGAGACATATTGCATTCTTTAGTAGAGCTCTCAGATATGCGCCCCTAAAATATCAGATCATGGAAAAGCAAGCATATGCCTTGGTCAAAGCCATCAAAGACTTTAGAATTTATATCCTATACTCCCATGTTATAGCTTATGTACCAAGTCCCATTGTCAAAGACATACTCACTCAAGAAAACTTGGAGGGCAGAAGAGGAAAATGGATTGCCAACATCTTAGAATTTGACATTGAAATAAAACCTACAAAACTGATAAAAGGGCAAGGTTTGGCCAAATTAATGTCTAAAACAAATTTCCAAGCCTTAGACATCAACCAATTGGACAGTGAATCGGAGCTGGCGACTCCAAAGATCAATGTAGCCTTTGAACAATCTCTGTGGTATTCTGATATCTGTTATATATTGCAAAACCTGTGTGCTCCCCCAAGATTTTCCAGAACTAAATCTAGGTTCCTAAAAATGAAAGCCTCAAGATTTTGTGTCATGGAGGGAAATTTGCTTTGGAAAAACCATGAGGGTATACTGCTAAACTGCTTAATTGAGAGTGAGGCTAACAATGTAATAAAAGAATTTCATGCAGGTGACTATGGTGGACACTTGTATTGGAAATCCATTGTGGATAAAATACTGAGGGTTGGTTACTATTGGCCCACTTTGTTCCCTGATGTCAAAAGTTTCACCACCTCATGCCATAAGTGTCAAATATTTGAGGGAAAGAGAAAATTACTACCACTCCCTTTGAGGCCTATTGCAACAAAGAGACCTTTTCAACAATGGGGCTTGGATTTCATTGGGGAAATTCATCCCTCATCCTCATGCCAACATAGATGGACCCTCACAGCCATAGACTACTTCACCAAATGGATTGAAGCCATCCCATGTAGACAGGAAAATGATTCAGTAATCATTCAGTTTTTAGAGAACAACATATTGTCCAGATTTGGTTGCCCCAACAAGATAATAACAGACAACGTTGCTTCTTTTAGATCCAAGAAAATGGTGAATTTCTACCACAAATTTCAAATTACTTTGGGCCATTCCACTGCATACTACCCTCAAGGAAATGGCCTAGCTGAATCATCAAATAAAAGCCTGATAAACATCATCAAGAAGGTGTTGGAAGAACATAAGAAGAATTGGCATAAGAAACTTGTGAATGCCTTATGGGCAGATAGACTAACAACCAAGAGATCCATTGGGGTTAGCCCATATGAGTTAGTTTATGGATTAGAAGCCAAATTTCCTTCATCACTAGGGGTTCCTGTTATGAAACTTCTTCAAGAAAGTCAAGCTGAGCCTAATGACATTCAAAGAAGGATCAATCAAATAATATGTTTGCAGCAAACCAGAGACCAAGTTTATAGTAGAGTACAAGTTCTCCAAGAAAAGTTAAAGAAAGCTTTTGATAGAAGGACTAAGGTTGAAGATTTCAACGTAGGTGACAAAGTCCTCAAGTGGGATTCAAGAAGGGAAGATAAAGGAAAACATGGAAAATTTGATTCTCTTTGGAGAGGACCATTTATTATCCAAGCAGTGCAAGGAAACAACACCTACTTCCTAAAAAATCTCGATGAAACTGACTTAAATGAAGGTCCTGTCAATGGCACGATGTTGAAGCATTATTTTGATTATTTTCCATGCATATAGCAGGGTCTTTTCTCATGTACATAATCAGTTGTATATATTTTCTTTCAGCATACAAATAGTTCAGTTCAAAAGATTGATGTAAATAAGCAGAAAAAAGCTTTATATTCCAGAAGTTCCACATAGATGACAACCTCCAGTTTTGAAGTACAAAGAGAAAGTTTTCAAGTTTTGGTAGGAGCAGTCAAGGGCCAAGGCATTCTGACCTGCTGTTCTTGGTCTTTCAAAAGAAAAACCATCCCCAAGTGGAGCCACGGTTAGCTACCTATACCAATAGGTTTCATTTTTCATGATTGGCAGGGGAAGTGCCAATATGATCTACTTTGATGATACAAAGATATCATATTTTTTAGAGGAAGTATACCTACATTTGGTTGATGTTGCCCTACTTTAGAATGGGTGATCCAACAGCCTAAGCTGGGTCATGCTATGTTTCAATTTTTGTTGTAGATTAGAGAAAGAAAACTGTCCAAACAGCTCAATCTTGGTAGGTAAAGTAGATAGGTAGAGAGAGAAGGTTCCCAACTGTTTAATCTGGGGCCTTGGAAGTAATAAGGGTAGCTTTAGATAGAAAATCAAAAGAAAGCCAAAGGAAAAGAAAAGGCACAAAAGGGTTTGCAAATATAAGTGCACCCTCCTTGGAGTAATAAAAAATGCTAGGCAATAGAGTGGGTAGGTAGAGGGGGTTGCAGAAAATTTGGTTCATGGCACTACACTGGCCTAAAGCAAAGGTAAAAACATGGTGCCAGTACAAATGGCCTATTTGCAGCAGTCTTGCAGAAGCCTAATGGAGCATGTATAACTTCCAAATCACCCCCTATCACATTCATAACTTACATCCCTGTGCCACCCATGTACACAAAGAAAATCAAAGTCTTTTGTTGGTTCTAGTTTCTTTAATAGCCACATTTCTTGTGTAAAAATTCTTTTCATTTTGATCTACTTCCCCAAAACTAAGTTAATTTCATATAAAAAACTTAGTATTCTACCTCCCTCATCCACCCCCTTTTCATCCATATTAACTACTAACCTATCATTATATAACTCCCTATACCCCCTATTCCCCCTATTACTATGTAAAACTTGGCAAAAACCCAAAAAATCTATGTATCCCCTTCCCCGAGCATTATAGCTCTATGTATGACTTTGAAGGTCTTCGAGCGCTAAAACATTTAAGCGTAACCCAAAGAGCGCCAAAGAATTAATCCGAGGATTAATCCGAGATTTTCTCAGATTAATAACCTTAAACTCGCCTTGTATATAAACCTTTGCAAAAACCCGAAAAACCCATTTTGTCCAAAATTCCGCCAGGCGCGAATTTCAGAGAAAAATAATATTTTATCCTTCCCCGCAGTCCGTATTACCCGCGCATCTTATCAATTCGTCGACCGTCGGATCTGGGCCTTCCCATCTGATGGCCCACATGATATTGGACGGGCGTCCGTGACGGAAAGATACCTTCCGAGAAACTGTCAGAGGGTGACGTCAGGCCTCTGTCACGCGTCACCCTTATATTCTCTCGGAGCGCCTTCTGACAATACCGCGACCGTATAGAAGGCGGTCCGAGAAAACCCGCTTACCATTCTACAAGACCGCTTGCCCACGCCAGCGCCACGCCTGCCCACGTCACTTCCACTTGGCGCCCTGTCAGCACCCCCGACCGCCAGAGCTCCTACGTGTCCACCACCTGTGCAATCCCCGTGGACCACTCATAGACTGCCACGTCACCCGGTGACGTCATGCTGACGTCACCTGACCCTAACCCCACCCGATGACATCATGCTGACGTCATCCAAAAAGCGCGCCAATAACCCAAAAGTCATTAACCGGAGAACCCACAGTATAAACATCTTTTTGCCAATGTTTCAAATCCCAAATGGGATCCATCATCGGGACTTTGAGAATGATGATACAAGAAGAGCTGCAATAGGTAATAAATACTCAGCAGCTCTTCTTGTAATCCTCACTCTCAATCTTTCGAGTAAAAGGATTTCACTCCAAACATCCCCTCCGTGTAGGGATAAGATCTTGGATTTAAGAGATCTGTGGTTATCAATTTTTGGATCATTAACTGGAGAACCCATAGTATAAACATCTTTTTGCCAACGTTTCAAATCCCAACTGGGATCCATCATCAGGACTTTGAGAATGATGATACAAGAAGAGCTGCAATAGGTAATAAATACTCAGCAGCTCTTCTTGTAATCCTCACTCTCCATCTTTCGAGTAAAAGGATTTCACTCCAAACATCCCCTCCGTGTAGGGATAAGATCTTGGATTTAAGAGATCTGTGGTTATCAATTTTTTTGATCATTAACCGGAGAACCCACAGTATAAACATCTTTTTGCCAACGTTTCAAATCCCAACTGGGATCCATCATCAAGACTTTGAGAATGATGATACAAGAAGCGCTGCAATAGGTAATAAATACTCAGCAGCTCTTCTTGTAATCCTCACTCTCAATCTTTCGAGTAAAAGGATTTCACTCCAAACATCCCCTCCGTGTAGGGATAAGATCTTGGATTTAAGAGATCTGTGGTTATCAATTTTTGGATCATTAACCGGAGAACCCACAGTATAAACATCTTTTTGCCAACGTTTCAAATCCAAACTGGGATCCATCATCAGGACTTTGAGAATGATGATACAAGAAGAGCTGCAATACGTAATAAATACTCAACAGCTCTTCTTGTAATCCTCACTCTCAATCTTTCGAGTAAAAGGATTTCACTCCAAACATCCCCTCCGTGTAGGGATAAGATCTTGGATTTAAGAGATCTGTGGTTATCAATTTTTGGATCATTAACCGGAGAACCCACAGTATAAACATCTTTTTGCCAACGTTTCAAATCTCAACTGGGATCCATCATCAGGACTTTGAGAATGATGATACAAGAAGAGCTGCAATAGGTAATAAATACTCAGCAGCTCTTCTTGTAATCCTCACTCTCAATCTTTCGAGTAAAAGGATTTCACTCCAAACATCCCCTCCGTGTAGGGATAAGATCTTGGATTTAAGAGATCTGTGGTTATCAATTTTTGGATCATTAACCGGAGAACCCACAGTATAAACATCTTTTTGCCAACGTTTCAAATCCCAACTAGGATCCATCATCAGGACTTTGAGAATGATGATACAAGAAGAGCTGCAATAGGTAATAAATACTCAGCAGCTCTTCTTGTAATCCTCACTCTCAATCTTTCGAGTAAAAGGATTTCACTCCAAACATCCCCTCCGTGTAGGGATAAGATTAAGAGATCTGTGGTTATCAATTTACCCACAGTATAAACATCTTTTTGCCAACGTTTCAAATCCCAACTGGGATCCATCATCAGGACTTTGAGAATGATGATACAAGAAGAGCTGCAATAGGTAATAAATACTCAGCAGCTCTTCTTGTAATCCTCACTCTCAATCTTTCGAGTAAAAGTCCATATTTTAGCCAATTTTCGCGTTTTTTCTCATTTTCGCTGAAAGAACTATTGCTCTCCTCTACATGAAAATTACGTCCATATGCCGCCAACCTACAGAAATCAACCTAAAGAATGCTGCCGCCTACAACCCGCCTGTATTTGTCACCATTGCCGGCAATTCACCAGGTATTTACCCAGAGCATCCCTTCAGAGCTAAGTTATGTCCATATTTCTCCTGAACTAAATTTAAAAGAGTAAGACAACCTATTTTTACCAGCAAATCCCTGGAAAAACGAGCATTCCTCACAGGTGCAGGGTCGAATTTCACCTGCCGAACCCATATACAGTCACCCTTCCCCAAATTCCCACTCTGTCTGTGCATTCGTGGACTGTAAACCTACAAGGCATAATTCACAAGGAAAACAGAGTTGCCAGCTCCTGCAATCCCTCAATTAAATCTTGTTGAGCATTCTGCACTATTGTCACCACAGTTGCCTCATTTACCCTTACAATTGGCTTTACTTCTGCAAAATTAGCCCTCTGTGGTCTCCTGCCCATTAAAACCAGTTCAGCACCAAGTCATAACTACTGCTTAGCCATGGAGACACCAATAGTCCTGAATGTTAAACCTCTGAATGCCCCACACAGAGAGCTAGAGTGGAAAGCCCTAGGTGATAAAGATTACCAGATGTTAGACTCCATGGCCATGACAGCCAAATTCAATATTCACCTGTTGAATGAATTAAAGGCCCAATATCTCAGTGGAGCTGACACCTTAGGAATTTGGGATTCCCACATACCCATTTACAACCTTCCTCAAGTCAATGTCCTCCCAGACTTGATAAAACAATGCATGTCGAGCTATGACCCCTATCAGAAAGCCGTCCTCAGCCCCTCAGGCTTAGTATTGTTCTATATCACCCCTGAGGCCATCAATGAAATGCTCCACTTTCACACCACAAAACCCCTAACTCCTCTCTCCATCTGTGATTTGATAACGAAAGGGGGCAAGTTGTCCAGTGATCAGATTGCCAGGGTTAATCAATTGTTTATTCAGCCTCAATATCAATCTATGACCACTACCCTTCCCATAGCATATCCATATCTTAATGAGTTGGGCAAAATGATGGTAGATTTGATCAGTTACATCCTGGGTTATGGGACATATGAGGATGTGGATGAAACCATTATGGCAATGCTGTCCATTTTCTCGCCAGGGATGCCTCCTGTTGTACATTATGATTTTACCACTTTTATTGCCAATAAGATTCATGAGAAATTAATGAATCTGGAGAGGGAAAAGGTGTTTAAATACACCAGGTACATATATCATTTATTCTTGTTCTATCAGCCTGATGCCTTCCCGGTCCCTCTAAAAAAGCTAGATGCCTAGGAAAGCCCAAGGTCGGTTGTGTTTTGGTCTTCAGTTTGCCATCTTCTGCCTTATTCACCTTACACCTACTGTGAATTCATCGATCTTTTCATTCATCCAGCTATGACCTTGTTGTTGGGTGTCCCTCCTCCCAGATTGACAGATGAGATGCAGAGAATTCTTCAACTCTCAACGGCCTACAGCATTGGTGATTGGTACTTCTACCAACACCATACAGTAATTACAGTATATGGCTGTGAGCTAAATCCCTATAGGTTGCCAAGATACGTCCCTATGAGACTCTTTGCCCTAGAGTACTTCAGGTAGTTTGGAAATGCGGACTTTGTCCATTTCCAAAGTAAAAGCAAGAAGGTGCAACTAAAGGTGAGGAATCAGCTAGGCCCCTTTTTGTACAATAAGAAGGAGGAAGGATGAAAGGAAGCTGATAGGATTCTAGAGACCCTCAGACTTCAAACTAGTTTCAAGTGGGTGCCTTATGACCCTAATCACTTCATTTCCCTTAGGAGAATAAAATACAAATTGGGTGGCTATGTTTATGTGAAATTGCCTCATATTGAGAAGTATGCCAATGTCCTAAGCTGGAAATAAGGCACCTTAGAAGAGCCAATTGGTAAAGAAGAAATGCTAAGAAGAGAAACGAGCAATCTTGAGAAAGAGGCTGACTTGGAACATTGTGGGCAGGTTTCTTGCTCCTGTCAAAGGCAAATTGGAGTAGCTGCCTCATCTTCCATAGCCCAGCAGCAAGCAGCCGAAATTTCCCAACAGGAAACAAATAAAGATAAGGGCAAGCAGGTGGAGCAGGAACAACCACCTCCTAGAACGGAGCAACAAATAGAGCAGCAAGTAGAAAAGGAGGTCGAACAGCAACAAGAACAGCAAGAAGAACCTCAAGAAGAGGGGCAACCTATGCAGCAAGAACAAATGGCTGAAGCCCCAGCACCTACTGAGCAACAGGCTCAAGAGAATAGGCCTTCTGGGCAAGAGAAGAAAATGGATACCTCAGTGCTCCAAACTCCACAAAAGATGGAAAAAGGAAAGAAGAGGGACAGAGAGCAGGAGACTCTCCTTACCATGTCCACAAATCAAGGGGAGAAAAGGCAGAGATTAAATCCCCTCTCTGAGGAAGAAATTCCTATGGGGCAATCGGTGGTAATGGGCCCACCAAGTATGGAGGTATCTGCTAGTTCCTTTCAGCAGGAACAAGAGAGAAATCTTGGAGGAGAGGTCAGCTCCTCAAGTCATCAGAGAAGAGCAGAGGTAAGCATCAAGCAACAGTTTACTGATATCAAGAGGAGAAATGAGCCACTCAGGCTCCAAATCTACAACTAGTTGCTAAAGATGACCCCTACAAATCAACAGAGGCTTATGTCATCCTATGACATCTCAGAAGGAAAAATGACCATGAGTCATTTCATGCCCACCACGCTGCAGCCACAGACAGCTGCAGACTACATACGAACCAACCTGGAGGTTCTTGCAAAAGACATCCACCCTATGGACCAAATAGAACTTCATAAGCAAACGGGTGAAATGGTCTATGCAACATTGGCAGACAAAGCAATGTTGGCAAAAAGGTTAGAAAACAGCCTAAACAATACAGCTGCCCAACTGGAGTTGGAGAAAGCATCCTCCCTGGCCAAAGACAACAGGATCAAGTCTTTGGAAGATATAATTATAGAGCTTGGGCATGACCCCAAGGATCCAAAGGCCATACAAACGCTGCTAAAAATAAGAGATGCAGACCTTGCCGCCCTGAGAAAGAAGGTAAAGCTCCGAGCAACCATTCACCCCCAAACAGGTGAGGTTTCTCAGCAGAAGCAAGAACAAGAGATAGCTACATTGCTGGTAGCACTGCACAAGTAACTAGTGCAGACAGAAGGGAGGCTGGAAGACACAGAGGCTGCATTGCAAGCAGCCCTGCAGCAGAAAGAGGGAGGCCAGACTTCTCAGCCCCCTCCAGAGGTTATAAACCTTGAGGAGCCTCCAAAGACCACTCCTCCTCCCACAAAAGCAGCAGTAACAGCACCATCAACATCAATAGCAACACCAACACCATCAACATCAACAGCAGCACCAACACCATCTACAGAGCAGGCTCCGAGCCTCGACATGCAGAAATTGATGAGTGAGGTCCAGGCCCTCGAAGCCCAGATGACAGAACTGAATGGAGCCAAGGAGAATTTGGCCAAGCTCAATGAGAAGTATGATAAATCAAAGCAGAATGTGGCTGAGAAAGGGAGAGAAATAAAAACTCTCAAATAAAGGATAAACGAGCTTGAGAAAGAGCTCACCCTTGACAAAGTGGTGGTTGAGATCAGGACAGTTTTGTGGACCCACATTGGCCAATCAATAACGGATCAGTGGCAATACATTGAGACTATTCATGAGAAAATGGAGCTCATAGGCAAAGCACAAAGGGAAGTGCATAGAGCAAGGGCATCTCTAGGAAGTATGCCTGAGATAGCCAGCAGAATGATCAATGTGCTCAATAACCAGACAGGTCCTTAGCTGGCAGCAATTGGGATCTCCAACAGGATGAAGACTATCCAGCTAATAAAGAGGGTCCTCACACTGAAAAGCTTGGTGAATACATTGGATAGAAGAAGCCAGGACATGCAAACAGAGGTAAATAGGTTCATGGAGAAATTTGCAGCATTACAGGGCAGAGGTCTTCCTAGCTTACTCAACAGTGCAGGAAAAGTTCTATCACATGAGGTTTATGCAAAGAGGGTGAACACATTTGCCACCAATCAGATCAGTCAAGGATCAAGCAGCTCACAGGCAACAGGGCCAGCATCTGGGCAAAGTCTCTATGACAGAGTAGAGAATTTGTTTTTTATTATGAATGAGATTAGCCATCTGTTTGAAGTGCCTCCGAACTTCTACAAATACACAGAGGTAGATGAGACCTTGGATGCAATTTTGAGGCATCAATTGCCTACGCAGGAATGGTGGACCTCCATGATACAATTATTATTATAAACAAGGGGTTTCATCTAAATTTTTTCATCGAAATATATAAGTCATCACATTCAGAAAGTGTGATGCATATACTATGACCAAAAGGTGGAATGAGCCACCTCAGCAGGAAGATTCGGCCACCAAAAGCAACAATGACAGCTACAGCTAGCAGGGTCGAGAAAAGATACAACATGACAGAGTATAAAGCACACATCATTCACATCATTCAGCATTAAAGTAGAACGCTCAACCGACTCCCTCTCCTCCAAAGGTCAAGAAGAGGCCTGACAACATTAAAGACCATTTATCTTACATTCAGAGTAGCAATAACTTTCTTATCTGATATTTTGTAAAGTTGGTGAGCATAGTTAATGTATCAAATGACTCAGCATTCAGATATTTTGTAAAACCTATTGTATATATTCCCCCTCGCACAAAATTTGAAGGGGTTGTTGTTGGTTTTGTTGTTCTCTTATGAAGAAATGAGAACTCGGCTGTAATTTTCAGAAGGATGTTATAAATAAAGCTTGGAGTTTACAGGAACTGAGTCTGACTGGTGCATGCTGTGATTGGAACCATTGAATGCTACAGGATTCTAGTGCTATGTCTTGATATAATAAGTGTTTCTCTATCTCTATTAATGTTTCTGTTATTTGTTTTAACTCATAACTCTCACATGTTGTTCTAAATCTAGGAAAGAAAGAAAAAGAATAGCTCAGGATTTATCCTTGGAGACGCCCTGATCTCAATCTATCTTCACTATAAATGTTTTCCATAACTTCAGCTGTTTAAATTGGAATTCTTAACTGCTCCAATGAGCTCTGAATATTTCACAGTCACTATTTGGTAATTCATTTATGCTACTAAGTAGAGATTGTTGTTCAAATTGATATCACACTGTCGGTAACTCCATATCCCATTGTTTCACTCACTAAATTGGAATTTATATTAACAGTAGCCATCTAGCCTTGCAGCAAAACATTCTCCATCACAGGCACCAGAACTATCTCACTTTTCTGACTCCATATGCCCAATGGATTAGCATCTTTTGCACTCTTCATGCCCTTCTTACAACGAAAGTTCACCAACCAAAGTCTTAATCAGGAAACTGAAACTTTAAACTAGCCTAAAATACTCACAAAGCATAGCTGAAACTTAAAGAGAGAGCCCTCTCTGATTATAGATAGGCTAGGATCTATAATCCAAAGGTTGGTTAGTGGTTACCCTGGCCGTATTCCCTTGGGATTCATAGGGAACAACCTGGGTGTTAACAGACCGATAATGAACAACTGGCAAAGAACTTGTAGGCTACTAGGCAAGAGGTAGAACAACTTCGAGTATCAACATAGAATGTAGTTTCTGCAACAGGGGAGATGATAATAGTGATACCTTATGAAGTATTAACACTTGGAGATAGCATGGATAATCTCTATGATGGATTTGTCACCGTGCATAAAGAATATGTCCATTTTCATGGCCTATAGTAGTGGAGCAAAGAGTTTGTTCAAGCTCTCAAAAACATACATTCTTCCATCGCTCATGTACAAGAGTGGACAATACGGTACAAAGGGGCCCCACTTGACTTAGTGATGAAGATGAAACCACAGGTAGAGCTAGAGAAAGAGAAGGTCCAAATGTTGATTTAAAACACCAAGAAGCTTGCCTCATTCATCAGCAACACATAGGCCTCATATGTGCGGTTGTACAATAGTTTGGATGTCTTGGTGAGAAAACACCACATCCCATTAATCGGTTCCCTCACTGATGCTAAACCCAAGAACCAAGTCTGACAGGAGATCGATGAGTACTTGGAGAAGCTAAGAAAAGAAGCCACCATGAGACATGGAGCTGAACACACACAACATGCATAATTACATCAGTGATCTTGTCACGATCCAGACAATGCTACTCATGCTTCAGAATGATTTGGATGTAGGTTCCAACACAATATACCTAGATGCCATGGAGGCTAGAGTCCGCTTATAGAAAGACACCATTAAGAAGTTTTGGGACACCATCACGTAGTACCAATATTTGCACTAATGTGTGACTGAGAAGCAACAAGTGGAGGTTGCTGAGTTGGACTTCCCCCAAACTCCAGAATCATAGTGTTTTGTCTTGTTAGGTTGTATCTAACCTATTTTGTCGTATATGGTTACATGTGGAAAATGTAATATTATTTTTAATTAAGTTGTAAGTGAAATTCCAAGTGTCAATATTGGAATATGAAAATTCACCTTGTAATGTAATGTGTCATTTTGTGAGGAAGATGAAGAGTCACAAGGGTAGTCCAAAGATCACAAAGGGGAGGTTAAGAGTCACCCCCTATTGTTATAAATAGAACCTCATAACTCATACAACAGGCTTTTGGGAGCCAATATTTTGGCTTGGATTAGGCTTAAAAGGTGCTTGGGAGTATTGTGAAGAACCTTGTCTTCTCCATAGCATAGAGAGAGTATACGCTTTGGAGGAGCAAGTGTTCTTGACTATAATGTTCCAATATTGGAGTTAATGGCCATCAATGGTGTATGTATCGTTGGAACTTTCACTTATAAGAATAAAATCAAAGCCAACATGATTTCATGCATATGTTTTTCATATTGTAGGACTCTTCTTTTTGTTTTGGCAATGTATGTTATTTAACTTACGCATATGCTTATGAACTATTTTGTTTTCATTTGCACAAATCCCGTTGAATGCGTGTTGTTGGATTAACTCATCACTTTAACTTGTGGACTATTCCGCATCTTAGCTTGTGATGTCATTTCTCTTGTGTGTTCCTTTCAAGCCACATACTATTATAGGATTCCAAGGGGTGGACTTCATTTTACCTTCATGTGTTAGAATCTTCATGCATCACACTTTACTCTCCGTAGGGTCACACACATGCTCATACCCAAAGTTATCTTACTTTCCTCTGCGTATTTCCATGGTCAAGGCATAACATTACTACCATTGCTAGGACTCCTACTCCAAATGGTGTGAGGTATAGTTGGGAATTCATATTGGGGATATCCGCTGAACGTTTGTGGGTCCAAAACCACCAAACGTTTTGGTGCTAGAAGGAGGGTCAGATGACAATCTAAGCCCTTGAAGTCTATCTTGAATTTTTTCACATATTTCATGACTTCTTCCCAAATCAAAAGCCTGACATGTTTTTCTAACTCTGCGTAATTTTAAGTGGCAATGAGAATTTTAAATGACTTGTCCATAATTATGTTCAATGGCAAGGGTAGAATAACCTTGCTCAGGCACGCAATTTCTTTTCTTGGTTTCCATGATAGGTATGACATCTTGTTTGAGGATGTTTCCTGTGCGTTGTTTTCTCTCACATTTGAAGGCTATGCAATGAAATGGTGTCACACATTTCCCACAACCTCTATACACTTTTTCAATCAGTTTCTTGGTGAATCATGTAGTGCTTTCATTCTTTATGATTGTAAATCCCTTAATAGCATAAATTTAAAATTGCGAAAAACACATGATGAATCTCTTGAAAACTCTCATGATCATTTTCTTCACTACTGTTTTGAATTTCTTGAAGATGCAGTTGATTGGGAATTCTTGGATGAAAGATTTCAATATCTTGTTCATGTTTCTAAAAATCCACATGACTTTGAATATTTCAGACCTCTTCCAACATACCTCAATGTTAGAGCTTCTAATTTTGAGACGGACAAGGTTTCTGTCCAAAGTGACCCTCCATCCCCTTCTCATCTAACAATTCTAACTCGGGTCTAGGTGGAAGAAGTTGAGAATCTACTTGTTGATTTATCACCATCTCCTCATATTCCACTTGCTCAGTATTTCTATGGAGATTTGGACTATAACTTTGACGACTGTGTTGAAGTGCTATATCCTCATCCTCCATCCTTCAGTCTCTTTGATCCTCATGATTTTGGTTTTTTGTGTTCATCTATCTCAAATTCTTCTTGTGATGTTCATGACGATCAAGTTCTAGATGGAGTTGGTGTTGAAAAACCAACTTGCGATATCATTTTTTATGAGTATGTGTGGGAATCTGAACAAGAATCTACAATGAAGGATGACCTCCTTTTGTGTACACCTCATCTACTTTATCCTGCTGACATCTTCTGTGATTCTGTCATTTTTGTTCCATCTTGTAAAAATTTATTTTCGGATGTTTCTTCTTTCTATCATTCACAGAGCATGTCGAATGCTAGGTTTTAATTTAAATGTCGAGAGGACAAATCTGCCTTTCCTGATCTTCCCAATCTCTCATCTTACCTTTCAGAAACATAGAGGATGAAATTTCTCACTTTTAATTATCCATTCTGTATGATTAGTCAAATCATGAGGAAGCCTATGTTCCTGGTCTTGAACTTTCTGGTTGTGGATGTCATGATCTTTACATTCGTTCATCCGATCACGATTTTGATTTGTCCATTAATGATCTTTCTAAGACACCGGTCTTTGATGATCCATCTTCTGATGAATTGGAACCTCCCCAAGCTATCAAGGCACTTTAACCCAAGTTGATGGTTATTTCAGGTTCTCATAGCCTTGAGGTCAATTCCACTTCTGATCAGGAATCTGTTGAATCTCTACAAGATCCTCATCACTCTCTTGTTCACATTAAATATAAATCCACTATACCATTTTCACATCCTCCATCTATATAACACAGTCCTATTGCTCAATCATTAGAGGAGTCGTACGTAGTAAGCACTATTGCAAAACGTAAGTTTTCTTCTTTCTTCATGTTTTCTCATTTTTCAAGTTTGAAAGTGTGTACATGCTTGTCTTCCACACACAATGTGTTAGGACACCATGGTACATCCCCAAAGTGTCACTCATGTCATTTCTATTTTTACTTTTCTAAAAATGCATTCGAGCTTTGAACGTTTTGTTTTCATTGTTTTATATTTATTGTTTGTTGGTTTTCTTACATATCTTTCTTTTCGTTCATGCTCTCACCTACATGGGCCAACCAATGCACTGAAGGCTACATTGGAAGCATCAATTTAAGTGAGTTGGTCTATGTTCTACTTTGTTTCTTGATTTATTTACTTTGTCTTTCTTCTTTCCTTTTGTTTGTTCTCTTTTGCACTATAGGTTATTTTTTACATTAAACCATGCCTCACTTCTTAGACAAGCAGGGTCAAATCCACAAGGAACTTGTATACTTATCAACACTTGGTTATATGTTTATTCCCTCTCTTTATGTGAATATTTCATTTCTTCTGGTTGATGATACCCTGATGGAAAATACGTTCCTTTCGGAGAGAGTCATGGTGAAATCATGATGCTTACACTCTTAACTAGTCTCACCTACTCTAATCAGTTTTCTATTTTTGGTTAACCCTTGTCAACTCAGTCAAGTAGAACAATGGATATGTTAGTGAAGTGACTCCGCTGGGGTACTATCCAAGCTTGCTGACAGCGGAGCAACACCACAGATGAAACTAAATTTCTAACAGTCTATTTTACTTGTGCATATATATACCCCTCATGCCCAATCGAAACATCTCAGTTTGACTTGCCTTCGTATGTGTGCTGCTCATGAAGGGATGGTAGGGAATACATATTTAAATTAATCTAAGTGAAGAAGCTATGATAATAGAATAACTAAACAATACTTCTGGAAGAGTTAGACTCGCTTTGCATGACATAAGGTCCATATACAGAGAGCTGGAATTATACCAGCGTGTCACCAATGTTGTAGCGGCTATAACCACCCTCCAAAATTTTTTGTATGCTTCGATTTTGGAGGTTTCCTTTAAACCACAACAACTCATCTTGCACTGAGCCAGGTATCCATGCTTCGATTGAGACTTACCATTATGGTTTGGCTTGTGTTTTCTTACTTAGCTGATTTTACAACTCACAAGCTAATATCCTGACTTGGTCCCAATAGTTCTGGCCTTGCCCCAGAAGCTGCACAATTCTTAAGGGAAATTATCCTTGCTATTGGGGATTGTGTAGTCCTAATTCCCAATGAGAATTTAGCTCAGGAAACATGCAGTCATGAGGGGGGAGCCCAACACTGAGCCCAAAAATTTCACAACCCTCATCAAGCTCAGAAATTGCACAGTGCATTGAGCCGTAAAGTTTCCCAGTTCTCGAAATTGTGCTATATTTCCTAGAAGTGTGTGTAGAAAGTTTCCAAAAAAAAAAAAAAAAAAAGCATCCCTAAAAAATAGGATTGTAATTTTAGTATCCCAAATGAGGCACTTGCACTATTTTTAGAAAACTTTCGTCAAGTGTTGCTTTTTCCTTGATTTTAGGCATGCACGTCATAAACCTTAATTTGTACAAATATATTTAATAGACACTACTACAGATGATTTTCGCACTCGATCTTGGAGCTCTAGCATTCCCGAGGATATCAAAGAACCTTTGGTGCAATCATGATTGCTTTTTTGGGTGAGTTTTTCTTTTGTCATCTTTTGCTGCTTTTTTTCTCGCTTTTTGTTGTTTGGATTGTGTGGGTGTTTCTTCACTTGTTTCTCTACATGATTGATGACCTTTTCCTTGTATAAGTGTTGTTTCAAGTTATATATTTCCTTTCCCAAGTGTTGCACGAGTTTCCTGTTTTTCAACCAACGGTCGCCTTTGCAGTGACTCTCCTCACATGCTTCATTTTCTTTCAGTCTAATAAATTATTGCACTTGTTTCACATGCATTCATCTATACTTAGTCATATATGCACTCATATTCACACTATCTATCAGATATGCTTTTTTTCCACAATCCCCATGGGCATATCTAGGTTCCTTTGCTTGGATCTTAATTTTCAGAGCTTGCACTACGCAATTTGGAGACTCAAGCCTTTGGCTTAGCCTTTAGAATTATGTAGAGCATAGCCTAGGATGGCTCCAACTATGCATTATGCAATTCTAGTAGGCAACCTTCCAGCTTGGCCACTGATATTGCGCAATGCGCAGTCTCTCCTAGGTTGTTTCCCAGGTTGAACTGCACAACGCAATTCTAGTCATCAGGCTTCCACTTTGATTACTAGGATTGTGTAGTATGAAGTTCCCATAGTCATTCAGTCACCCCTGTTAAGAAAAACTTTGTAATCCCTCTCATCAATTGCTTGAATTGCTTCTTGAACTTGCCTTGAAGTTGTTTAGGTTTTAAACTGACATTTTTTTTCCATGAGTGCCCTCTCTGTCCCACAGGTACAATAGTTGTTGAGCATCTCTCCAATAGTCACAGATAACATGGAATCCAAGAGAGTTGTATCAAAGAAAACTACCAAGAGTAGTATTGGGGAAGAAATTGAGATGACATCAGTTGATTTACTAGTGTATGAAGATACTCAACTATTTATTGAGAAAGGAACAACAATGACATGGAAAAAGTTAAAGATAGTAGTGCAAAATGATTTTAGGGAAGATTTGGAGGAACGAAAGGTCCATATCAGTATCTGACAGTTAGGGTTATGCAAGGTGGCATGCAGGTATCCCACCTTCCCGTGTGTGGACATCATTAGATTGTCTCACATATTGATGAAAAAACTATTACATTGAGTGGTTCCAGTGGGAGGAAGCTTTCCACTTTTAGGGCATAAGAATTTCTATAGATGTATCACTTGCCTGAGCTGGTAAAACACATAGACTCACTCTTCTATGCCACCCATAGCTATGTGAACATAAGAGACATTTTCAAGCATTGGGTGAAAGAGTCATCGAAGTTTATATAGACACCAACCCATGTTTACAAGATGAAGTCCCTCATGAAGGCTTAACAACTCTTGATCATCCTTTCCTATAAGATATATGGTCAATAGAGCACAGAGACCTTCCTTGAAGGGTGGGAAGCCTTAGTAGGCCAGTTGGTAAGTGATGGGAGGCCATTCAACTGGTTAGATATATTGGCTCAATAGTTGAAGTCCCATGTAGCCAAGGTTTAGAATCCACCCAAAAATGAGCAAGCAAGGTTTTACATGTCTACATACTTATTGCATACAATTTGTTCACAATAACAGTTCCCTGGCATGAGTTGGACATGGACGCCACAAGATACTGTTGTGAACATATATTGCAAGTTCCTTTCTGACTGTTGTTGGGCCTTGAAATTGTCATTCAGTTCCATTACATTTTCACTTATATTTCCATGTTGTCACCTTCACTCCACCTCTATTTCATTACATTTACCTCCATTTCATTAAATTTACCTTGCCATTATCATTATTGGGTCACATTTATGTTTTTCCAAACTTTATTAATTCTTAGCATTTCTAAGTGAATTTATGGTTAAAAATTAGAAAATAATGTGCATATGTTTATACCTAAAAAGTGGGATGAGATTGTTGACATGTGTAGGTCAAAAGGAAACTTCTAAAAGACCCTTATGTGGCCTCCCAAAACCAAATTCGAATTTGCGTGGAGAAGATAATGGGATCATGAGGATATGTGTCTTATCATTTCCTATTTGTATTGAAACTCTAAGAATACATGTGTCTTATCATTTCCTATTTTCACTGTAACTCTATAGATATAGGGAGAGATTCATGGATTCTCATTAATGAGATAGCTTCTCATCTTTTTGTATAAATAGGGGAAGACTTATCTTATCATTGGAGATGTGAAAAGTTGGGGAAATGCTCTTTTTTTGAATATAGAATTTCGATTTGGCACCATGCGCATGAATGATGTTCAATTTGATTTGTTTATGCTTCTATTTGGATCTTCTCAACTTTCCATCCATCATGCTTTTGGATTGGCCATCTATAATGTGTGAGATTTATTTTTTTTCATAGATTAAGATTTATTTCTTTCATAGATTAAGATTTATTTCTTTCATATCTTTTCCTATGTGAGAGGTTAAGAGTGATTGTTTTTATTTGCTTTCATATATTAAGATTTATTTCTTTCATATCTTTTCCTCTGTGAGAGGTTAAGAGTGTTTGTTTTTATTTTCTTTCATAGATTAAGCTTTATTTATTTCATATCTTTTCTTGTGTGAGAGGTTAAGAGTGATTGTTTTTATTTGCTTTCATATCTAGAGGTTAAGAATGATTGTTTTTGCTTTCTTTTCATATCATGTGGTATTTATTATTCATTTCATAGGATCCTAGTTTGATAATGCATGCATGATCCCTTAGAGTATATTTCATTTCATGCAATTTAATTTTTGAAAGAGTGGTGTGCTTTTCAATTCCTGCAAGTGTGGTAGATTAAGACTTCAATTCCTACAAGTTTGGTAGATTAAGATTTCAATTCCTGCAAGTGTGATAGATTAATATTTCAATTCCAAACACTGTACTATAATTTCCTTTGAATTGACCGTTTAATTAAAATAGGTGAACTTGGTTTATCATTATTTGGTTTAGTAGTTAGATTGATCTAAATTAGAAGTTAATTTCTAGCATATATAGTGCATGCATGCCTAACAAGTTTTACAAAACCCCCGGGTTGACAATTAAATGATAGGTAAGTAATTTGCCTCAACAATCGCAGCTATAAAAGAGTGATGACAAGGCTAACTAACCACTTTATCATCCCATTATACAAGTTCATATTGCATAGTTTTGGAGCCAAAGGCTCACTGCGGGCTTGGACTATGCAATTCCTCTATGGAAGGCTAGTTGCCCTCAAGGATTGTGCAGCTCACTAAGGTAGGCTCAGAGCCATGTTGAAACCAAGTGAAGAGATCGACTTGTGGGTTAGATAGAAAAGTAAGTTTGAAAACAAAATCCATAAGTAGAAGATAAAACTTAATTAAGGCACAAGTACTTGGGTCAACGTAAAATGAGTTGTTGTGATTTATGGAGGGAGGCTCCAAAATGAAGCATAGGAAAAATTTTGGAGGGTGGTTGTAGCTGCTACAACATGCTCGATAGTCAATTAAGAGTCTCCAGGTACCATAATTCTTCTGTACCAACATGATTGGGCTCCCATAAGGTGATGAACTTGGTCTGATGTGCCATTTCTGCAAAAACTCCTGAATCTACATTTTTATTTCATTGTTCTCTAGAACAGGGAATCAATAGATCAAGCCATTGGGTAGCATCATGCCTAGGGTCAGATTGATGGAATTCTTGACCTCATAATGTATAGGAACTCCTATGGGTGTGTAGAAAATGTCCCTATATGCCTCCATGATCTTGTCCATTTGCTACTGCTCTGTGGAGGATCCTAGTGTCGAGGTTGTGGCCACAACCTTCTTCTTTCCCTGAGGGTGAGTCATAAGGAAAAAAAAATTCCTAGTATGGTAAATGATCTTACTGCATTTCTTTGTAGTGATCAAAGAGAGGGTAGTAGGTGATGCTACCTTCAGTATCTTGTAAAACTTATTTCACAAAGTAATAATAATAGTTCATGGCCTAGACTTATACACAACATGTTACTTCCACAAGTATGGTTTTCCTAATAATACATAACAAAATTCAAGATGAGAAAAATCATTCAATAACTCACCCATGAAGGGCTTGATGTTGTAGGGAAGGTGACAATGTTGGCTGACGCAGATATCTCGTCCTTGGTGAAGCCACCTGATGGTGTATGGATGCAGCTGTGGTGTGGTCGATAGGCCTAGCCGCTTCGTGACCTCTACTAAAATGAGGTTCTTTTGGCTCTCACTATCGACAATGAATTGCAGTGGAGAACCCTTCACCCATGTTAATGAGTAGAAGAGACGCTCCCCCTCCTCTGGATATTCGAGCTCATTCCTCTAGATCTTGGTGGTGGTAATGGTGGCACTATGCTCCACATCAATAATATACTTACCTTTTTCATTCCCTTCATCAGGTTTTGACTTAGAGTTGGAACATGCATTTGATTCAGAAGCCTCTAGCTCGGTCACGAGTGACTGCTTGGCCCGACACTCACTTGTGTTGTGAGTGGGGCTCTTATGGAACTCACACCATTTTCCCATGTCCTTCTTTGTCTTTGTGGTGTTATTCTTTGCTTGTGGCTTTGGCGAGTTGTCTTAGATCTCTCAACCTTGGCTTTGTCCTTTGTTTGGTGGTTTGGGGGCACCTTTCCCTTGCTTTGGGTTCATAGATCCAAAGTCTCGCTTCTTTTGTTTAAATTTATGCTCAATCTTGACAGTGTATCAATAGGCCGTGTTAAGCAAATATATGTCCAGGAACTCCATCTCATCCTGGATGTACTTGTGTAGGAAACTGCAGTACTTGAGTACCAAAAGCCCCTCAAAATCCTTAATACCCAACTTCGTGCAAAGTGTACGAAAAATATTTGTGAACCCCGGCATGTCATGGTCCCTTCCCTACTACATCGTGGTCCACTTTATGTATTTATCCTCATAGTTCTTGATAGGGTAATACTGCTCCTTGATGGCATCCAAGAAAGAATTCCAAGTGGGTGTAGCTGGAAATAGCGAAGGTGCACTCTCATCCCTCTTTTCATAGTAGGTTTTCCACAAGTCCTTGACGTAGGGGGCGACTTTGAGGAGTGAAAAAGTAATATTTTCCTTGTCGGAAAAATTATGAACCAAAAAATATCCTTCTAGCAACTTTAACCCTTTATTTATGCAATCTACATCTGTGTTACCTTCAAATATGGGGATTTCAAAGTTAGCTTGTACCTTAAAGGGTGTGGTGCTTCCAGAGTGGCTGCTAGAAAGAGATGCATCGCTTGCGGGAAGTTGTTGAAGGATTTGATCAAAGCTGTCCATCATCATGTTCCTCTATTGCTCGAGGGCTTCTTCGATATTTTGAAAGGTTCTCTTTCCCCTTCATATTTCTTTTCTTTCACCATGGGAGGTTGTTGGGGTTTGTGAGGTTGGTCTTGCAAAGGTTCAACTAGTTCGAGCCCTAACTCCTTATACCCTGAACTTGTTTGGGACATGCAAAGGAAAAAACGGAAAGAGAAGACCTCTCTGATACCACTTATCCAAACTTAAACATGAATTCAAAATAATACATATATAACCATAAATACAGAGTTGCAATAGAAATAACACTTCATCTCATTAGTATAAAAAAATTTAAATATGCTTACATAAAAATGGAAATAATCTAGCTTGAGCGATGGTAGATTATTTTGAGAAGAAATGTGGTGGCTACATGCCTCTCAATTGTGTTAAAATGAGGCTTAAAGGCCTATTTATTATTGAGAAAAAAATGAAAAAACCCTAAACATCTGAAAACCTAACCCTAGGAGATGAAGCGCCAAAAATGTGGGTTGGGTCGTATCTTTAGAATACGATCTTCGTTTGGCTATCGTAACGCCTAAATTTGAAGATATCAAGGAGGAGGCCAAAAGAAAATTAGGGAATCAATTTAGGACTCTTCCAATCTCTATTTTTTCCCTAAAAAAGTCTTTTAGTCCCTTAAAATGGCTTTGGAATTTTAGGACCCAAAAAACTGCCAAAAATAGTAAGTTGTGCTACAATTAAGGAAAATGAAAATAAGTAACGGTGGGGGTCCAAGTGAAATAGGTCAGTGGACGCCAATATCCACCTAGATCAATAATAATATAACATTAAATTTTAGTTTTAAAACATAATATAAATAATACATTATATATAATTTTTAAACCCAAAATCAAATACGTTTTTAAACTTCTTGTTTTGCAAATAGTAGTTCGTAGACCCCTGTAGTTGGTTTCAGGTTTTGGGGAATAAAGACCCTTAATGAATCCTATACATTAATCACCTGTCTAGAGAGTTTTCATTATTGCCTTCGTGCGCCCCCATTAAATGTCAGAGGGGGTGTGTGACCTATTTGGACCATTGATTCATGTTGATTGTCCACACTTCCTCTATAAAATCATTTTCCCTCCGCATCTATGCTTTACAGAAAGGCTTGTTCTTGACTAGAGTTTTTCCATTTATTTTTGTGTGCAATGTTCCATGTTCTACACAAAGCATGCAATATTATGATAAATACATGTAAGGAAATGAAGCTAAATGGTTATGAGTGCTGCTAGAATGTGCCTTTCCATTTCTCTTGTTGGCTATTGCCTTCATCAATACTACACAATTGGTGGGATTTTCCTCCATGACCACCTTGACCACAACATGCTCCATAGTTTCTAACCAACACACTCGCCATCTCATTGGTGGCATAAATGAAATAAACAAGATTTGATCCCTTGTGTTGTGTTATTCATGTAACAAAATAAAATTTTCTTAAAGAATGGAAACTTTATGTACTTGTTGTTTATTGAAAATTTGTTCCATTTTATCAGCATAAATTATTGTTCAGAGTAGTATTGAAAGCCAATGGAGTCACGAGGTGAAAATTTAAAAAATTTATACCTGATTCTTGGGCACCTCCAAAAACAGATCTTAAAATTCTTTAAATAAATCGAGGAAAATATTCAACTTTCGCTCCCTAAAAACAATGCCAATTTAATTTTGTAACCCTTGAGATAGTTCTCGGGATATAGAGGAATTAGTGCCAAGGACATCGTGATCCATAAAATTCCATGGATATTCCACTGCCCAATTCATTACAACATATCTAATAATATTATATTTAAAATATGAAGTTCTACACTATTACAATTTTATTAGATTTATAGATCTGTAAATCTAATGTTAATAGTGCATGCATGAAAATTCAAAATTATGCAAAAAATAGATAATGGAAGAATATGAACTCACACACACATTTGACACAAGATATTCTCTTAGAAACCTTACTGGGTGAAAAACCTAGCTGGAAAGTGAGGTCGCTCTGCTCTTTTTCTTTGTATGGGAATATATTTGCGAGTACAAACATGTATGTCTTGTGGCCCATGTGCTAATACAATGCACAAAACCTCCCTGTGTGCTCTACCTCCTATCCCTCTTGGTTACTTTTTCTCATCATTGGAACAAATGCACTCGAAAGAATGGAATCCCTTTTCCTCCTAGTGGCCCAGTTATAACGCAACTCAATAGCCTACTAGTGGTTAGGTTTGACTACCTCAAATCTTAACTAGAATTACAATATATACTCCTATAGATTATTATACATCATAAACACGTGGCTAGCCCCTTTTCTGTGAATAACAGGGGCTAATGTGGCATCCTCTCGAATTATGGTGGTGAAAACAAGAATGTCGACTTCTAAGTGGCATAACATTTGCATAAGGACTCTAATTGGCATGATTCTTGCGCCATTTGAAAGATATCTCTATGTATAATAACATGAAAAATTGTAGTAATAAATCAAAAAAAAAATTACCCCCACAAAAAAGTCATTGTATTCCTCAAAATTCTCATGGAAGGTTTCGAACCCAGTTTTACCAAAATGGGTCCCATCGATAAAAAGAGTCCCATGAGCTAATTCCTCCACTTTTTCTAGTCCGAGAGCATCGATATGGATGAAAAATAATATCATTATCCAATCTGGACCACATCAAAACTTTATGAAATAAAATTACTATTGACTAGGAGAAATTGTGTTCATTCCTCGTTGTAAATATTTTTCCTGTAACCATTCACCAAAGCTTGATCATCAAAAATTTGCGGATTCAAAATTTAATGAGACATGATACAAGACCAAAGGAGAAACACAGTTTCAACTATTTGAGCCTTTTATAAATGAATTTATATAACCATAACGTTGTGATGAAAATACCATAAATAATTAATAATCCAAGGGTCAAAGAAATTTATATGTGTGTATATATTAGAACAAAATATATATATATATATATATATATATAATATATATATATATATATATAAATTCAAACTTTTATTGTTTATACTTCATTAAGAACTCACAAGAATGTTCAAAACAACATGAATTTCCCACTAATCTACGAATTTTACATTCATCCCACATATTCCTTTTCCATAGTTAGTTTATATGAATATATGGTTATACTAATCTAATTGAAAATTAAAAACATATACGAATAAAAAGAAGATACGGAAAAAACAAAAAAAAGACACACTATAAAAGAAGAAAGAACCACACTTTTTCTAAGATGGGATATTTGTAAAAAGACATCCATATATTTTATTATTTTCTCCTTTAGATTTGTTTTTTATTTTTTCCCTTCTTAACTTTATTCACCTTCCCTTCTATTCCTTTTATCTCCATTGCGAAAAATAGCTTCCAATATTTGGTTGAATACCTAGAATGTTTTAGGTTAAATTAATTAACCTTTCTAAACAAAAGGAATGCTATAATAAATATAATATTGAACTTTAAGTTTAAAATATAATATAAATAATAAATATATATAAATTTTTAACAAAAAATAAATACATTTTAAAACTGCTTGTTTGCAAATAGTGGTTCATAGACCCCCCCTGGTTGGTTTTGGGTAGCGTCTCTGCGATAAATCTTATCCATTAATCTTGTCTAGAGGTATTTTATTACCACCTTCGTGCAACCCTCACACCCCATTAAATGTTGAACAATCGGGGGGGCTCACAATCGATCAATTTCGTAAACTATTTTTCCCTCTGCATATCATCTTTACACAAAGACTCGTTCTTTGATAGAGTTTGTCCATAATATTTGTGTGTGCAATGTCCCTTCTTTTTCAAGAAGCACGTAGAATTTTAATAAATACATGAAAGGAAATGGAACTAAACAATTCTGAGTGTTTTCGAAACACAGCGTACCATTTTTCCCGTTGGGCCATTATCTTCATCAATACTACACAATTGGTGGCATTCACCTCTGCGACCTCCCATATCACAACATTCTCCAAGGTTTCAACTCAAAATTCTCACCATCTTGTTGGTTGCGTTAGTGAAATACAAAATATTTGATCACTTGCTCGTTTCATTCATGTTGATAAATTCCTTGTGTTGTAACCCTTGGTACTCATCCCAAAATAGTAAACTTAATCTCTCGACCCTACAAAAATTTTCTTGACAATTTTTGTTACTACATTTAGGATGACTTCTTTCTGGTTTACCATATTAAAATTTTTCTCTATAGTCTTAGGTATGATCCTCAAGCTTTCTATGCTAATAACTTCGTTTTGGAAATTGGATTTTTAGGATGCCATTTGACGACAAATTTTACACCAAGAAAGTAAGAACCATGTCATAGTGCTTGTCCTTTATGTTGATGACCTTATGATCGCTAGTAATAACATTAAAATTAACCATGTCATAGTGCTTGTCCTTTATGTTGATGACCTTATGATCGCTAGTAATAACATTAAAATTTTAACTCATGTGAAATCAAACATTAAGAAGAAATTTGAAATGACAAATTTAGAATATTGACATTATTTATTTTTCCTCCAAGTATTTCAAACCAAGGAAGGAATTTATCTTTCCCAATATAAGTATGCATATGACCTTCTTTGCAACTTTCACGTGGAATATTGTAAACTAGTTCCTTCTCCCTCTCAATCTAGAGTCAAACTTGTTGTTGCTTATACTATACCCAAAATGAATACAAATTTTCACCATTAGTTAGTTGGTAGTCTTTAATTTTTGAATCATACCCATCTTGGTGTTACAGTTTTTGGTTCTCTTGTGACATACTATATGACAACACCCCATAGAAAACATTGGAAAGTGATAAATATAATACTTTAGTATATTGATAATGACATTCATTTTGGGATACATTATAGTTGAGGGGGGGATCCTTTTTTGGTTGGTTTGATTAATTCTATTTGAGTTGGGGACTGTTGGCTTGAGGGGGCTTGGACCTAGGTTCAGATTTAGCTGTGCTAACAAAAAAACCCTACACTACCAGCCCTTTCGGCAACAACCCGTGTAGCGCAGGCTACAGTCTCATCGGAGGCAGTATTGGGGGATGCTAGAACCAAGTTTATGCATCCAAAGGACTATGTGATGTGTTTTTGTTACTCTTAGGACTTTATTCCAACCTGCACGAACCCTAATCCCTTAAAACCCAAAAATTACAGTAACTAATAGATAACAAATTCAAATTGTTCGTCAATTGTTTTAAACATGCATAACATCATGTAATTAAACAAATCTACCCTTTTCGTGCATCTATTAAGTACGTTCCATTATAAATTGCAGTAAACTAATCGAATATACAGTAAATTCAGAAGTAACTACTAACACACAAATACACAGATAATTCTCCAAAACAACCCTTATTATTCTTAGATCTTCAATTATATACTCTTTCAACCTTGCGCATATAGTTGCAAGGGCTGGCGAACTCAGTTGCAAACTTACCAAGGTCTCAGCGCACATAGCTGCAGGAGCCTTCCCCTTCACCTAAGTACAAAAAAAAGACTTCTCTTACTTAGATAATTCACTCATAGATCAGTTCTCTAATATCTCTCATGAATCTCTATGACTCATTTTTATATCATTCTCTATTACAATACCATGGTCCGCAAACCATGGGTGGGTCATAAAACAACTTAAATCCTAACAAACTAAGGGGATTTGACCTTCCTAAATCACCTTTGATTCCTAATGACCTGCACATTATGCTCCTAAAATGCGAATACTTTACAATAATTTTTACAATATATACCCCAGGGGACCCTGTTCGAACAAGCCCTCAACATAAAGTCGTGACTCATCCTGAGTCACTTGGCTGGTGTTGCCTCAATCTTTGCCTGCGAACCGCTGAACTCTGCCTTAAATGTGTGAAGTTCTATCATTCCCTGTGAAGTGGCCTCACAAACTTCCTCAACCAATGTCTCTGCAGTTGGACCATCAACTACAAGGCCCATTGTTCTTTTTCCTACTGCATAGACTTAATCTTGCTCTGCCCCGTCTCAGAGAGTTGGCTTGCCTCATCTGCCCCAGGTGACGTCCGTGAGGATATGATGGATGCCTTTCGACTAAGCTCATCAATCTCAATCTAGATAAACTTCCCCTCCTGTAATCTGGTGAACATTTTCATTGGTGCTATGGTCCACGCTGTAGCTTTGATATTGTCAAAATGCCTTTGTTATTCCTGGATGTTTGTTTCAATCTTCTAGAAGTGTGGATCCTCTTGTAATGAGGTCCACATCTCCATAGTTTGTTCAAACAACTGGATGCAATCCTTGATTGTAGCTTCTAGAGTAGTCATATTCTCCTTAATAGCAGCCTCGCATTGCTCTCTGACTTCCAGAGGAGTAATTGGTTGTATCTTAAGTTGAAGCTTGGAAATATGTAGTTGTAGCTCAAAACGAACCTTGCCAATCTCCTCCTTTGATTATTTTACCACTATAGCTAACTTTTGGATCTTTTCTATGGAGGCCCCTTCTGCTGGAATTTGGAGCCAGGAAGTGATCCAAGTGAATGTTGGTGGTCACCCACCTATCCCATTTGGACCCCCACAACTGTCTCTTTCAGTTTTTTTAGTTTCCTAAGTTGTAGCACAGTTTACTATTTTTAGCAGTTTTTCGGGTCCTGAACTTCTGGAACCGTTTTGAGGCCCTAAACGATGGCTTTTGGGAAATATGGGGGCAACATGGGTCCTTGGACTGATGTTTTCCTTCCTAAAGTGGTAGTGCTTGGATAGATATTTCTAACGAGCTATTGTACGCATCAAATGGAGATTGTATGCCAAAGTTATGACCCCGTGAATTTGATGTACCAATTTACCCAAATGGGGCCCACAATTTCGCGTTTCATATTCTAGGGTTAGGTTTTTGGATGTGAAGGGTTTTCCATTGTTTCTCAACAATAAATAGGCCTTTGAGCCTCATTGTAACACAGTTCAAAGGCATGTAGCTGCCACATCTCTTCTCAGAGATAAGCTACCATTGCCCTAGCTAGTTTATTTCCAACTCTGTTTGTAAGCATATTTCAGTATTTTACATTAATGAAATGAAGTATTATTTCTGCTGCATCTCTGTTTTTATGGTTATCTCTATAATTTGTTGCGTTCCTATTTAAATCCGGATCAGTGGTATCAGAGCGGTCTGCTTTTTTTTTTGTTTTTTTTTACATGTCCCCAACGAGGTTGGGATATAAGGAGTTAGGGCTTGAACTGGTCGAACCTTTGCAAGACCAGCCTCACAAATCCCGATGGCCTCCCATGGTGGATGAGAATAAATATGAGGGGGTAGGAGTTCCTATCAAATTCTTGCTCAAAGAAGCCCTCAAGTGGAAAAGGAACGCGATGATGGATAGCTTCGCGCAGATCCTTTAGCGACTACCCAAAGGCGATGCATCAGATTCCAACAGCTACTCTGGGAACACCACACTGTTTAAGGTATAGGTTAATTTTGAAACCCCATATTTGAGGGTCAAATAGACGCAGATGCTGTAGATAAATGGTTAAATCTGCTAGAGGGTTATTTTTCTGTTCATGAATTCTCGAGTCGGGAAAAGATTGTTTTTGCTCTTCTCAAAGCAGCCCCCCACGTCAAGGACTGGTGGGAAGCCTACTACGAGCAGAAGGATGAAAGCAAAGGCTCACTATTTTCAGCCGCACCCACTTGGGATTCATTTCAAGATGCTATCAAGGAGCAGTACTACCCGGTCAAAAGCTACAAGGACAAATACATAAAGTGGACCACGATGTGTTAGGGAAGGGACCAAGATGTGCCAGAGTTCACCAACATTTTTCATACCCTTCGCACATAATTAGGTATCCCAGATTCTGAGCTGCATTTGGTACTCAAATACCGCGGCTGCCTACACAGATACATCTAGGAAGAGATGGAGTTCTTGAACATCTCCTCACTTGGCACGACGTACCGATACACTGTCAAAATCAAGCAAAAGTTCAAACAGAAGAAGTGAGACTTTGGATCTGCAAATTCGAAGCCCAAAGGACAAAGCCAAGGTGGGGTGACCCAAGACAACCCGTTGAAGCCACAAGAAAAGAACAACACCATGAAGCTGAAGAAGGACACGGGAAACTGGTGTGAGTTCCACAAGAGTCCCACTCATATCACAAGTGAGTGTCGGACCAAGCAATCGCTAGTGGCCGAGTTGAACGCTTCTGAATCAGATGCATTTTCTGACCCTGAGCCAGAACACGACAAGGGGAATGGCAAAGGGAAGCGGATAATTGATGCGGATCCCAGTGCCACTGTTGCCACTGCCAAGATCCAGAAGAATGACCCCGCAGACCTAGAGGAGGGGGAGCATCTTCTCCACTCACAGATGTGGGTGAAGGGTTCACTGCTGCAATTCATTGTCGACATTGGCAGCCAAAAGAACCTCATTTCAGCAGAGGTCATGAAGTGGTTGGGCCTACCGACTACACCACACCCGCAACTGTACAGTATTAGGTGGCTTCATGAAGGACGAGATCTCAAAGTTTGCCAACAATGTTGCCTTCCCTACAACATCAATCCCTTTATAGACGAGGTATTGTGTGATGTTACACCTCTAGATGTTTGCGATGTACTATTAGGACAACCATACTTGTGGAGGCAACATGCTGTGTAAGAGTCAAGGCCTCGCGCTGTCATTATTTCTTTGGATAATTCATTATACAGGATACCAGAGGTAGCCCCACCTACTGGCACCTCTTTGATCACTGCAAAGAAAGGTAGAAAGCTCATCTCCTAGACTAGGAAATTCATTTTCTATCTGGTTCACTCCCAAAGTAAGGGGAAGATCGTTGCTACATCCATGACCCCCTTAAAGGGTTCCTCCATGCAGTAGCAGTAGCAAAGGGATATGCTCATGACAGAACATAGGAACAACTTCTCCTCACCCACAGGGGTACCACACAAGTTTCAGGTGCACAACAAATTTTGGTTACATCTGCAGAGAGAATGCCTTACTAGAACCCATCAGAAACGCAAACCACGTTGACATGGTCCTTACACCAGTACCAAGGCTATGGGAAACAATGCTTTGAAGCACAACATTCCTCCATTCCTTGGCTTGCACCGAGTGTTCAATGTGGACTGTTGTCGACCATGCTTCCCACCATTTCTAGAAACATCATAGATTGCAGAACAGCTCACCAAAAACCTAGCGCAGCAGAAGCTTCCTCATCTTAGGGAGGAACTCAATGCAATGGGGACCATTGCTTCCTAAGGGGGGAGGAATGATCCAGGTGGATGATGGTGCCCACCCACCTATTCCATTTGGACCCCCACAACTGTCTCTTTCAGTTTTTTCAGTTTCCTAAATTGTAGCACAGTTTACTATTTTTAGCAGTTTTTCGGGTCCTGAACTTACGGAGCCATTTTGAGGCCCTAAATGATGTTTTTTGGGAAATCTCAAGGCAACATGGTCTATGGACCAATGTTGCATGTCCCAAAGTGGTAGTGCTCAGATAGATCTTTCTAACGAGCTACTATATGCATCAAACGAAGATTGTATGCCAATGTTATGACCTTGGGAAATTGATGTACCAATTTACCCGAACGGGGCCCACAATTTGGCGTTTCATCTTCTAGGGTTAGGTTTTGGGATGTGAAGGGTTTTCCATTGTTTCTCAACAATAAATAGGCCTTTGAGCCTCATTGTAACATAGTTCAGAGGTATGTAGCCGCCACATCTCTTCTTAGAGATAAGCTACCATCACCCTAGCTGGTTTATTTCCAACTTTGTTTGTAAGCATATTTTAGTATTTTACATTAATTAAATGAGGTATTATTTCTATTGCATCTATGTGTTTATGGTTATCTCTGTAATTTGTTGCGTTCCTATTAAATCCGGATCAGGAAGCTCACTATAGGCCTATGCTATTGCTACTTCTAGCTGCTGACTACGTGAAACAACCTCCTCTCATTCCTTGAATGCATACGGGTTTTTCTCGAAAATTTGTTGGTTGTTGGTCTTTACTTGTCTCATCACCAATAGTGCTCTTTGTTCCCAAACTTTGAGCTCATCTAATACTCCTTGATGCAGCTCATGTAGTGTTTGAATAGGGAGTGTCGCAAGATTCAGACTCAAAATTTTCAACTACAATAGGCATGCCCTGACTTCTAAAGTCTTAATGTGTAGTGATCCCTCTGGTAACTACATTGTGTGGAGGTTTGTGGTGATCTCTGCTGCTAAGGATGATCTGCTCACTTACTTTAGGCTCGCTTGTCCAATGCTCGCTTGAATAAACCCTCTTTTGACTGCTAATTCCCTAAGGCCTTATTGCACCTTGTCCAGTATCTGATGGTATTGGTCCTCAATGTGGCTCCAACTTTTTTTGCATGGCATTGTGGACCACGTCATTGATCTCATCCAGATCCCCCTCCATTAGGACTATTGGTGTCGCACTTGCAGACTTGTCAGAACTTTTTCTTCTTGCGAAGTCCCGTAGAACTCTGCTTCTACCTATTTTTAACAATGAATGGTTATTCCAAGTCTGTGCCCCCTTCCTCTTCACCCTCTATCTCTACCTCTATATTGGTGTGCTCTGTTTAGATTCACCGATGTCAATATTGTCCTACATGGTGGCAGCTTTCTCCTTTGGTGATTCTGTCTCTTTTGTCTCAGCTTTTTCTTTCGCAGAAGCCTTCTGTGATTCCTTTTTCTTATCTTTCAATGTTGATGTCACAACTTTGGCTTTCTCTACTTCTCCTTCAGCAACCTTACTAGTTCCTACACCTGAGTCAAATGGGGTGAGCTAGTGGCTTTGCCATTTACTGACAACCCCCATAATATCATCTTCAACGCCAAGTATGGAAAGTTATGCCATGTGTCTGTGTCATCTTTCTTCACGTAGATAAATAGATTATAAAAATCTTCCTTGAAATCAGCGACATTAGCATACTAGCCATGCAACCTTGGTGATAACCTTGGCAACTGGTTAGTCACCATCCTCAACTCTAATTCAAACAGGGCCCAAAATATCTTTGTCTCCATAATGTGTTCAGGGTCCTTCATTTCCCATACTGAGGAAAATTTTGTGGCCTTGCATAGGTCTAAATCATGTTATAGGAACTGGATTCCCTTCAACATCCTCCCTGCTACCAACACGATCAACAAGAGTAGCTAGGTGTAATGGAATGCCTTGCCCTCATCCTGGGCCTCTTTGCAATCCTTAAGGAATTTATGACATAGATACTGAACCCAATTATATTGGACTCCATTGGCACACTACGCATCCAAATATACTATTGGCACTATCACTTCATCAGCGTAACACTTCCTCATGATCTTTCCAGCCAATATTTTTGAAGCAAACTCCACTGCACCATCTGATACTAAGCTAATTACATAGCCACATGACTTCTTCACTAGCCTGAAGTCGCTCTTCATTTGTTTTGCTAACTTATTCTCCTACGATTTTATCACAAAGGCATTCAAGGTGTCTACTCCTTGGTAGGGAAACGATGTGATTCAGTGAATTAACATATCAATAATTGGAATGGGCCCTGTTAGCACTCCAGGAAGCTCTCCTAGGTTATAGCTCGGAGATTCCTGGTAACATATAAATATTCAATATCGTTGTCTGAACTATTGGAATGGATTGGGATTAGGATCAATTTAGATGACTGTTTCAACTCTGTTTTCACTCAAGACATGCATGAACACCCTCAAATTTACAAGGCTTTATGCCACTAATGCTCAATAGTTTTTTAGATTCAATGGATAGATGGAGAATACTGACTGTACCAGTAGATGCATACATAAACACATATGAATGGCTAGCTACAGAAAGTAAATGAAGCTTGCAAATCTAATTTATCAACACAGAGATATTATGACAATTATTTGGCATTAGGCACAGAAGAAAACATGAATAACCTATTCAAGTGCAAGCTTAGAATAGAGGAGAAAATGGGAATTGATCATGTAACAACAAAAGAAGCTTATATTGTTGGAATGGAGATGAGATGCTGAGAGGAGCAGAGTTTCCACAATCTCCAAAAGTTGAACCCTTGTTTCTTCTAACTTTCACCCATTTATAGATAATACTATCGGGCTCTCTAGGGCTCAAGATGTCTTAATCTATGACCTATGGCTTCTAACTACTTGATGCCATAACTAGATAGGAATGAGCTCAAAGGTCTCTTTTCCTAACAAACACAGTGACCAAATTCTGGTAATTTCGTCATGTTGTTAGGTGGCTTGCTCATGCTTGCAACATTGCATGACCATTTTTGTTAGTTCAGCTGCATCATGCTATTATTTTTCCCCTTTCGGCCATGTATTCAGTTATTTCAGTTCAACTGTCCGAGTATCACAAACACGGATGGAGCCAACAACTTTCCCGCTTGGGTAATTGATGAGAAGTGGGATACGGGGGCATATGGGTCATTGGATGGTGTGAATCGATGGTCGAGATGCTGGTTGGGTGGAGGATGAACTGAGGTGATCATGAACGAAGGTCGTTGGATCAAGAGAGATGGATGGAGGAGATCAATCACCGAAGACCTAAAGTCGTGGCGGGAGTGGAATAAGCTCGAGCCATCAGATCTTAGATGGGTACATCAAAATATTATTGGGAAGAGGAGGTGCTCGAAGTATAACGTCCGGGAGTAGTTTCATTTGAGCGAAAATGGTTTCTATTGGGCCATCAATCAAGTGGTAAGTGATAAAGGTTGGAGCTCACCCAATTCCATTCATCAGGAGCCACGTAGCAGTGAAGGGAAGACAGGAAACTGCCTTTATCGGGAAGGTATCCCTCTCGCTTGTTTCTCACTCGAAATCATTGTGAACTATCGGATATGATGGAGGAATATCGATAGTTGATAATCATTGTGCAAGTTGATTTGATCAGCTAAGTGACAATCGTCGAATCGAGTTCAGATCAATGGTTAAGATCTGATCATTAATCACAGAGGTGAAGGGTTGGCAGACAATACGATGTAATTGTGATATGCTGATGGGAAATTAAGCGATGCATGATAGCCATTGGATTGGCGAATGGAATGGACGATGAAGATCGATCTTATCAGGGATTGGAGGATGGAGAGCACAGTAGAAAAGAGATGAATCGTGAGCAGACCCACCGATGTTTATGAGTTCGGGTGTATAATTTTTGAAGTCCAGCTTATGGCCAAAGTGGAGCAAGAGGAGACGTGGACCATGAAAGCTAAAAAAGGGGACATTTCCATTAAAATAGCAGTGCTGCACCTCAGGGCTAACACTGGCTCCTCTTGGGGATGAAACCCTCCCTGTGCGATTTCAAGACCTGTAGACTACTGCTTTTCCAGTAACAACCAAAACAAACTTATATCCATTGGGCATGGAGTTTATTTCCATAAAAGAAAACTGAAGAAAACCTATTACAATATTAAAGCCTTGAAGCCTCATATGAAGTAAAGTTTCAAAAACCGCCCATTCAGTGGGCCATCAAAAACACCTTCCCCCTCCAAATTATGCAAAAAGAATGTATTTTTCATCTGAACTTGAGCAATGACAAATGGTCTCATCCATAAGGCATCAAATTTACCATGGTTGCCCTTCTTTTCCTTCAATGCATCCCATTTGAGAACCTTATCACCAACTTGAAGTCTGTCCATTTTTGCCTTTCTATCAAAGGTTTCTTTGATCTCCTGTTGATGAATTCTTGACTTCTCAACCAATTGTTCTCTGATATACTATAATTCAACCAAGTTACTCATTCTGATTTCCATGTCGTTCTCTTCATCCTGTTCTTCTTCCAAGAATTTGGCCATAGAGAGAATCAACTAGATAGGAAAAACAACATCAGTGCTATAAACAAGCTTACATGGAGAATTTCTGATGGACTTCGTGTTGGTAACTCTGTCAGCCCATAGTGCAAACTTCAACTTGGAATCCCAGTTCTTTTTGTTGTCCTCCAACAGTTTTTTGATTATCCTTACAAGACTCTTGTTAGATGATTCTGTCAGGCCATTGCCTTGAGGATAATATGAGGTAGAATGCACCAATTTAATTCCCATGGATTCACACACATCCACCAAGTCTTTGGCTTGGAAAGTTGTTGCATTATCAGTGACTAGTTTGGTTGGGCAACCAAATCTAGTTAAAATATTCTCATTCAAGAACTTGATGATAACCTTATGATTATCATTTTTAGTGGGTATAGCCTCAATCCATTTGGTGAAATAATCAGTGGCCACCAAGATCCATTTGTGATGGCCACTGGAATGTGGGTTGATATCACCTATGAAGTCCAAGCCCCACTGCTGGAAGGGACCATTGGCGTGTACTAGCTTCAAAGGCAGAGATTTTAGTTGTTGTCTTCCTGCAAACCTTTGACATTTGTCACAAGACTTCACAAAATAAAACACATCAGAGAACAGAGTAGGCCAACAATACCCAGCTCTCAAGATCTTGTGGTTGTGGTTTTCCAATAATGATGACCTCCATAGATGCTAGAATGGAATTGGTGCATGAATTCCACATATTGTCCTTTTTCTAGACATCTTAAGAGGATCCCTAATGGGTCTTTCCAATAAAACAAGTTTTCATTAATGTAGAATTTGGTTGATCTGAGCTTAATGGCCTAGGCTTGACTTGAGTTATGCCCTGGAGGGACTTCTAGCTTCTGCAACAAATGACTACACTGGAATACCATTCATAGGTGGCTAGACTTTTAGCCAAAGACCGATTCTGCTCTTGCTCTTCTGCTGCTTCCTTTGTCCACTCACCACCTGAATTTGAACCCATGCAATTGATGTCTAACAAACTATAATTTTCCTCAGCCATAAGCTTGGACAAGCCTTGGCCTTTGACAAGCCTGGTGGGCTTCACCTTTATGTTGAACTCTATGAATTTTATAATCCATTTAGCTCTCTTTCCATCAATAACTAGCTGAGTTAGAAAATCTTTTACTGAGGCTAAAGGTACATATGCAATCAGTTGGGAATGTAGAATATAAATTCTAAATGTCTTTAAAGATTTTATGAGAGCATAACCTTGTTTTTCAATAAGGGCATACCTTAGTTTAGCATCCCTCAGAGTTTTGCTGAAAAAGGCCACAGATTGCTCTACACCTTCATCATTTTTCTGTGATAGAACTACTGCAAGTGTATCATAAGAGGCAAAAGATAAGATATAAAACTCCTTGGTATAATCTAGACTGATTAGAGTGGGAGCTTCCATCATAGCTTCAAAAGAGCTTCTTGCACTATCTGTCCATTTTATTTCTGATCCTTTCTTCAGCATGGAAGTGATGTGCTCCACTAGCTCTACAAATTTTGGAATAAACCTCCTGACAAAGTTAATCTTACCTAGGAAAGATTGAATGTCCCTTGTTGACCTTGGGATGGACAATGTCTGAATTGCTTGAACTCTTGCTGGATCGATCTTCACGCCTTCAGTGGAAACAATATGTCCCAAAATTTTGCCTTCTTCTAGAGAAAAATGTGACTTCTTTGGGTTTATAGAACTTCCAAACCGTTTGTATTTTAGCCATAGCTTCTTCAAATGTTGCAAATGGTCCTCATGACTGCTGGAAAAGACTGTTATGTCATCAAGGTAAATAAGGAAAAACTTGTCCTTCTCTCCCACAAAGGATATGTCCATGGCCCTCTGAAAAGTAGCCCCAACATTCATCAGTCCAAAAGGCATCTTGGAGTACATGAAAGTGCCCCAAGGAGTAGTGAAGGTGGTATTTTCCTAATCTTCTAGATGTATAGATATCTAATTGTAACCTGAAAATCTATCTAAGAAAGACATGACTCTAGCCCCTGAAACGTTTTGCAGCAAGTGTTCCATCTTAGGCAGGGGGTAGTTGTCCTTTTTAGAGCATTTGTTCAGATTCCCGAAGTCAACAAAAAGCCTAATTTCTCCATTCTTCTTTCTTACTACCACAAGGTTAGCTATCCACTTTGAATACCTTAGGGGGACTATGATCTTGGCATCCAATAGCTTCTTGATTTCCTTTTCAATCAAAGGCAATAAGAGAGGGCTTACAGGTCTTAATTTCTACTTAAAAGGGGTGGTGTTCTTATCGAGTGGAATCTTATGCTGAATGATGTTGGTGTCATAGGTCTTAAGATCACTGTACTTCTAAGAAAAAATATCAGTAAATTGTTTCATCAGGGTGCAATACTCAGAAATTTGGGCAGAAGACAAGTGAGTGGATGGATTTATGTACTTTGGATGGGCTGGACTCCCTACATTATGTCTATGAACAACAGATTCATTTTCTTTTTTGGTAGGCTTATAAGGTACATCATTATGATCAAACAACTCTTCTAGGGGCACCAATCCTTTGGGTATATGGTTACTAGGTAGTTGAACATTGCTATCTTAACCAATCTTGTCCTTTAGCTTGGACTCGTTGCATTCTTCAATGGTTTCATTTTCATGGTCAATGTGCATTTTAGAAAATTCATGAATGACCTATAAAAATGTATTATTTTCATCATCATCTTCAAAAAGTTTCCAGTATTTGACATTGTCAGGCAGAGATGGTCTATATTTCACCTAAACTTCATAAGTCAATTTAGGAGGCATAGGAGGAATAAACATGATAGCAGACGCGACAAGGAAATCAACAAGATGGTTCTTCATTCTAGGGACGTAAGAAATGCTGAAACTATTAAAAGAACCCTTTAGCTTCCATACCTCATCTTTGTATGCTTTTAGCCTTGGATGCTTTGCTTGGAAAGTTTTGTTCACCTGCTAAATTATAAGTTCTGCGTCTCCAAACACCTTCAGATCTTTGATGCCCATCTCTTTAGCAATGTTTAAGACTAATATCAAGGCTTCGTACTCCACTATGTTATTTGTGACCTGAAAAGTTAACGTGAAAGATAAATGAATGCATTCTTGTGGGGAAGACAAGGACTACCCCTACCCCTGCAACTTCCTTAGAGCAAGCTCCATCAAAGAAAATGTCCCAAATTTGTGGGCCTTCTTCCTCTGTGATTTGGCAAATCGGTTTCCTAAGCTGCATGGAGGCCAATTGGGATTCTTCAATATGAATAATATAGGCTCCAAAATTAGTGTTGACAACATAGATGGATGATTAGTGGGATTCCTTTTATCACTAATGACATTAGCCAACTGAACTTCTCTGTATAATCTCCTACTCTCACCTCCAAAAACTGGGAAAGTAGCATAGGACAAATAATTTTTTAATGTTCCACCTAATCTTTTTATCCAACCTTTAGAAAGCAACATGCCAAACTTGGTGGGTACGTTTGATACCACAATATCCATCATCATTCTCTTCATGGGCAGCTGAGACAAGGTGATGGCTAGGTCATTGATTAATCCCAAACATTTCACTTTTCTAGAGTCAAAAGAAAACAGGTCATGATAAGAATTGGTAATGTCAAGACCCAACTTATCCATGACAGCCTTGGGCATTAGATTATGGCGAGCTCCTATGTCTAGAAGGCAATTGTGAAGGATTTTGTCATGAATAGTCAAAGAGACATAGAATGATGGGGAGCTGTCATCACAATTTTCAATCATTGGGCTGAGAACAACAATGGGTTTGTCGTCTTGTAGATTTGCATAGTCAGTGGAGGCTTGGATGGCTTTAGGCTGAAGGGCCTCAAGGATAGATCTCTTGAAGGACTCATTCTTCGCTAGTTCAATCAGAGCATAGGTATGCTTAGCTTATGAATTTCTATTTCAAAACTAAAAGGAGAAGGAGACATGTCAAGGCCTCTTACCTCGTGAGTTAGAGCTTTGAGGATGATGGGATCAACTGTCGATCGTTTCTAATTTTTAGCTTGCTGTCTTGCAGGGACAATAGCTCTTTGAACATGATTTTCCCTAGCATTATTCTTCTCCAAGCTCAGATCATATCTGTGTTGATCATCAATTCGCAAAATAGCTCCACCATCCCACTCTTGGCTGATCTGGTCATTGAATAATTACTTTCCATAGGCAGCTGAGGTCAAAAAGGAGGCACCACCTTTGTCTTCCAGACAATGGATCTCATCATCTTCTTCAAACTACTCTTCTTCCATGACTACATTCTGGAAAGGGTTCTTCACCCTTTGGTCTTCATTGGCATCTTTGCTTCTTTGCAGAATCTATAACTGCTCATTAGCTCTTCTATATGGATTTGGGTTTCTAGGAGAAAAGGTATTAGGAACTCTTCCTTTCCCAGGGTGCTGCTCAACCTTTAATTTGGACATTTCATAGGTTAATGACTCTATCATCTTGGTAATTTTATCTATCTTGGGATCTGAAGATGATGAATATTCACCCCTCTTTCTCCTTCTATCAACATTCCCCTTGAGCTTCTCTCTAGCCATCATGTTCGATTCTACTTCCAAGGTTGCATCCTGGATATTAGCCAAGGTAGCACATCGTCTCTCCCTCAATAGTAGACAAAAGTTAGAATTAAATGCATTGGCATAGATGAATTTAGTAGAGGTAATGGTGGGTTCTACTTCAGTTGGTATCTTGTTGTACATGCAGCTAAACCTCTTATTAAAATCAGACAACAACTCACCATTTTCCCTCTTTAAGTTCCGAAATTCGGTGTGGTAGTAGAGTAGATACTTCTTATCCCTCCAATTCTTTAGGAATGCATCATCTAAAGCTTCAATATCTTCTATAGACCTTGGGGTTAGTTCTCTGAACCATTTCCTAGCCTCTCCATCTAGACTTTGGTCAAAGACTCTCATCCATACATCATCTTCACTAATGCTCAGTTTAACAGCATAGCTATAGAATGATTCAAGATGTTCCTCAGCTGCAACACCTTCAGTCCCAGTGAACTTAGGCATATACTTATGATATTATCCATTTGGCATGGCATTCAAAGGAGTGAGCAATACTAGAGGTCCATACCTAGCAGTTATGATTCTTTCCATTTTGGTAGGTGCTGCCATAGTTGTGGTGGCTATAAGGGTATTGGAAGTCTAAATGACAGAGGGTTGAGGAGTGACTGATAGGACTAAAGGAGTATGATGGATAGGAGAAAAGGCTTCCTTTGGGCTTAGAATGAAAGGAGAACCTAAAGAATAAGGAGCTCTATGGATCTCTGAGATTTTTTCTTCACTGCTAGTATTAGATGCTATACTCTCAACATGTATTTATTCTATTACAAGATTTTCTTGAAGAGATATAGAATATTGTTTAGAACTACCTGAACCTGATGCTCATTTCTGCAACGCCTTTCTTTCTTTGATTATTCTTTCAGGGTCAGGTACTGGGTCAACTTTTGGCTTCTGAGGATTTCTCTGAGTATGCCTTACAAACTGAGCCAAAACTATGGAGTGGAGTTGCCAAGAGGTTCGTCCTCTAGTAGAGTCACTAGATAGATGATTACAACTGAAAAAGTGTCCAAACTTTGTCTATCATCAAATTTGGATCTATGTCATCCCCAAGGGAAGTTGAGCTTCAGTCTCCTCTCCCTAGTAGCAGTGCCAATTATGTTAGCACTCCAAGAAGCTCTCCTAGGTTGTAGCTCGAAGATTCCTGGCAACATATAAATCTTCAATATCATTCTCTGAACTATTGGAATGGATTCGGGTTAGGATCAAGTCAAATGACTATTTCAACTCTATTTTCACTCAAGACATGCATGAACACCCTCAACTTTACAAGGTTTTAGACCACTAATGCTCAATAATTTGCAGATTCAATGGATAGATGGAGAATACTGACTGTTCCCGTAGATGCATACATAAACACATATGAATGGCTAGCTACATAAAGTAAATGAAGCTTGCAAATATAATTTATCAATGCAGAGATAAGATGATAGTTATTTGACATTAGACATAGAAGAAAACATGAATAACCTATTCAAGTGCAAGCTTAGAACAGAGGAGAAAATGGGAATCTAACATGTAACAACAAAAGAAGCTTATATTGCTAGAATGAAGATGAGACGGTGAGAGGAGCAGAGTCTCCATAGTCTTGAAAGGTTGAGCCCTCGTTTCTTCTAACTTTTAGCCATTTATAGGCTTTTTACAATTCTCTCAGCCTCTCTAGGGCTTAATATGTCTTAATCTATCCCCTTTGGCTTCTAACTACTTGATTCCATAACTAGACAGACATGAGCCCATAGGTCTCTTTTCCTAACAAACACAGTGACCAAATTCTAGTAATTTTGCTATGCTATCAGGTGGCTCGCTCATGCCAGCAACGTTCCATGACCATTTTTGTTAGTTCGGCTGCATCGTGATGTTTTTCCCCTTTCGGCCATGTATACTGCTATTTCAGTTCAATTGTATGACTGTGAAAAAAACATAAAGAACCAATGACTTTCCCCCCAATCGACTGATGGGAAGTGGGATACAGGGCCATATGGGTCGTTGGATGGTGTGAATTAGCAGTCAGGAGAATGGTTGGGCAGCGGAGGATGAACTCAGATGATCATGAACAAAGTTCGTTGGATCAGGAGAGATGGACGGAGGAGATCGATAGTAGGAGGCTTGAAGTCATCAGATCTTGGATGGGTAGATCGAGCGGCTATTGGGTGGAGGAGGTGCTCAAAAGATAACGCTTGGGAGCGGTTTCATTTGAGAGGAAATGGTTTCTATCGGGTGGTAGGCAGTAAAGTTTTGAGCCCGCTTGATTCCATTCATCGGGCACCACGTAGCAGCAGAGTGGAGAGATGAAACTTCCTTTATCGGGCGAGTGTCCCTCTCGCTTGTTGCTCACCTGAAATCGCTGTGAACCATCGGATATGATGGATGAATATCAATGGTTGAGGATCATTTTGCAAGTTGATTTGATCGGATAAGTGACAACCATTGGATTGAGTTTAGATCAATGTTCAAGATCTAATCGTTAATCGCAGAGGTGAAGGGTTAGTGAACAGTGCAATGGAATTGCGATATGCCAACGGGTGATTAAGCGATGTGTGACAGCCGTTGGATTGGTGAATGGAATGGATGGTGAAGTTCGATCTAATCGGGGATCGGAGGATGGAGAGCGCAGCAGAAAATAGATGAATTGAGAGTAGACCTGCCAATGTTTATGAGCATGGGTGTATAATTTTTTAAGTCCAACTTATGGCCAAAGCGGAGCAAGAGGAGACGTGGACCATTGGAGCTAAAACAAGGGACATTTCTGTTAAAATAGCAGTGATGCACCTCGGGGCTAGTAGGCCCTACGAACCAAAGACACCCATCATGAACCAGTTTCAATAATTGGCACACACAGACAATGTTGATGGTGTTGCAGCTAAAATGCGACACCCACAACATGTTAAGCAACATTGCATGCTCAACTCTAGCCACCCACTTCATTGGCTCGAGTCGTGTAACATCCGAATCCTAATAGTATACCTTATTCAAGTTTTTTCTCAGTTCCAACAACGAAATTTCACATGATTCCCCAGGTTCCAATCCTCCATCTTCAAATATGGTATTCAGGCCAACAGATTTCCCTCGAAAGGTACATTTTCTGACACCAAGGGTGTGGAGACCTAGAATCTTGCTGAATCTAGGTCTTTTGTAACCTTGGTTCTGGAATATCTAGGTGGGATACAAGGCAGTGGCCGATTAATTGGCACAACTTCATCTGCATCAATATCTTCAATTCCCATGGTTAGTTATTCATCTTCTAAGTTGAAGGGTTTCATCACCTTCTTGGTTCTATCCATTTTACCCTTCTATCAAACCTCTGTTGGATTTTTGCATGGTGATTGTTGCATTGATGCTTTTTAGGGCTTATTTTGGTTCTTGTCTCCTACTGCGGAGGCAGAGAGTTTAGGCCTCGGTGACCTAGGCATTGTAGTAGGAAACGTTGAAGGCATGGGTTGGTTTGGATTAGGTCAGGATGCAGTCAATCTCTCCAATAATGTTTGGTGTTGCCACTCAGGTAAATTCACAAACCCTTGTTGTGAAATCTTCTCTCAAAGTTCCTTCCAAGCCTCTCCAAACATGCAGCAATTATCTTGGCACAAACTAAAGCGTAAAAGCTCAAGGAAATTTATCAAGAAGAAAAGTGTTTGAATGTGGAGTAGGAAGTTGTATTTATAGCCTAATGTGAATTCAAATTCATCCCTTCCTTCAAGATTCCTGTAATTAATGTGCTTGTGGCAACAAAATTCCAAATATATGCTCCTTAAATGCTCCACCCCCTACTCCCTTCAATGGAAAAATCGCTATCCAATCATCTAAAGTACTTCCAATAGTCACTTTTTGACCATACTATGTGAGACCCACCATGATAGCACAACTCTCCTCTGCGCCTGCCCTCGATTCATCATGCAACCCATTTACTTTGAAAAACTATCCTTATGGTAGCATAGTTTATAGTCCCATACTTCCTTGCAACTGCCCAGAGTACTAAGACTGTCTTGCATTCATATATTCATTGCGGAGGGGTGGGGTCACTCTTGTACAACTTTAACTGGCTCCCATTGACCTTTCTTGGAAACAATTCGTCATTCAGCTTGGCAAGTTGAATTGCACCTCCATCTATAATCTCCTTGACGATATATGGTCCCAGCTAATGCATCTGGAACTTTCTAGGAATCTTCATAAACTTGTTTTCATACAGTAGCACTAAATCCACAATTTTAAAGGTGTGTTTTTTAATATGGTGATTATGCCATGCCTCTTCGTGAGCCTTTTGCACGTGCTAATGGAAACCAACCAAGAAGCAATCTTCTTCCAACTCAACTATCTATGCGAGGAATTCTTCCATGGTATCTAGATCACACATATTTGTGACTGCAACAATCTATAAACTTGGCATGATGTACTCCATCGGCATCATGGCTTCTTGTCCATAAACCAATCTAAACGGTGTATGTCTAGTCAAATTTTTATAGGTGGTTCTATACACCCACAAAACAGTCGGTATGCGCAACACCCCAATCATTCCAATTTGCATTACAAATCTTCGTTAAATCATCTTCAAAGATTTTATTGAAGGCTTCCACTGTCTGTTCGCTTGAGGAAGATACAATGTACCTTTTTTATGATACATCTGGAAATATTGAAGTAAGGAAACAATTGTTTCATTGAAGAAGTGTGAACTCCTATCACTCATCTAAATTTTAGGACAGCCAAAATGAGACAAGATGTATTCAAAACGAACTTCGCAGTTGTGGATGTGCTACAATCCTTTATGGGATGTGCCTCATCCCACCTAGTTAGGTATTCTATCTTATTTCCTAGTGGTTGAATTGGTCCCACGAATACTATTGCCCACTTATTGAATTCTTGTAAAGACACTTGTGGGTTTAGAGGTAATTCATCCCTTCGCGATAGCCTCCCTATTCTCTGACAGACATTTCACACCCTGCAATAATCCTTGGAATCCTTCTGCACAATCGCCCACCATATCCTAGCTCATAGAATCTTCTGCACAGTTGCTCTTCCCGCATAATGTCCTCCCACAACTCCTCCATGTGCTTCAGTGAGGATACTTTTTCATTCATAATCTAGGACATACCTACACAGTACTTCATCCGATCCCATTTTATATAAGTTCCCTACAATAACAGAAACATTTGTCGCCCTAACCACCAATTTTTCTTTTGCGGCGGTGTATACCCTTTAGGAGTTTTACCAACAAGAACTAGATTATGTCTACAAAATGTTCATCCGCGATGCACTTAGCATAGAGTTGTGCATCAACAAATCCTTCATCTAGATTTGTAGGCTCGTCACTATTCTCAATCCATGAGAGGTGATCTAGTCCAATATTTAATCACCCTGGCTTCACAACTACCTCAAAGTCATATTCTTGAAATAGCAGCAACCATCTACAAATTCCCCCCTCCCCCATAGGCTTGTTGACCAAGTACTTCAAAGAGGAATGGTCTGTGTACATTTTGAAGTGTGCACCCAACAAATAGTTCCTGAATGTTTGGAGCGTATACACCATTTCCAATCCTTCACACTCTGTAGTTGAATAATTCTTCTATGCCTTCGAAAATTTCCTGCTCGCAAATGCTACCAAGTGGTCAATATCACCTGCGCCTGGTTGGGTTGGAACAACTCCTAATGCTATGCAGGATGCATCTACATGTAAATGGAATTCCTTCTTCCAGCTGGGGAACACTAGAATAGGTGTCGTGACCATTTTTTCTTTTAATACATTGAAACTCTTCTCGCAATCATCATCCCAACAAAACGTCGCATCTTTCTTCAATAATCTCTCCATGGGCACAATGATATGTGCATATACCTTGATGAACTTCCTATAATATATTGTATGGCCCAATGAATGAGGCTCATCAATGGGTGAATTATATGACCTTAATGCACCTTCATGTTACTAAAATCAATTTTCCTCATCATTCTTTACATGTTTTAATTATGTTTTTCTTAATGAGGAGAGTAAAGATGAGATCTCATGTCTAGTGGTCTAATGTGCATTGATTGCAGGTTTTGGAGAAAATTTTGGCTAATTAAAGTACAGGAACTCAAATAGAGACAGTCAAGAAGGATTATAGGAAACAAGATCTCCCTCCTTAACTCCTCACTCACTCAAAGATTCCTCAATCAAATCTCATTAGCTTGGACTTGCAAGTAGCTGAGTCATGAAGTTAATTGGTAGCTAAGACAGTGACATTTGAAGACCAATTTATCTAAAGATTGGAGCCAAGCCTCCCTAAATTTAAGGAATTTGTTGGTAACTTCATTTGTATAAATCAAGAGGCCTAGAGCCTCATGAGGATTTAGATTTTTTGTTCAAGATAGATAAGCAATTTTTGAGTTGAAGCATTGTAACCAAGCACTCTTGTGTATTTCTGATATTTTAATGAAAATGAGTAGCATTCCTTTGATCCAATATTGGTTTGAATCACACGGCTAAAGCTATTGGGTTAGGGCTCAACCATAGAAGCAAAGGTTCCTCTTGTTGCATATGTATGCTTAGGTTATACTCATAGTTAGCTGCTAAACTGATTTTTGTGTTGTTAATTTGCAAGTATTGGTAGATTTGATTAGTTTGATTACATTTGTGGATAGTTCTAAGATTCCAATTGTAGTGATAAGAAGATATTCCAAAAAGGTTGACAACAAGTGGTTTTCACCTCATTTCTCGCTTTCAAGGATCATGGTTTGAGGAACATTTCCCATACAACCCAAAAAGACAGAATTCTTGCTTTTTGCATAATCTAGGGTTTTCTTGCTAATTAGGTCATTGTCTTTCAGTTTCATAGGATAAGTTGCAATTAGAATTTTTTATCTCTTAGGTTTTGCACTAATTTCATCTCGCTTTTATATTGGTTTCAAGCACTTCCATGCATGAACTTAGCAAGTAAATGAGGAAAACTTTGTTTTCTTCTATTTGAATAAACCCTTCTTGTTTCTAGATGAATTTATGTATAAATGCCAACAATTATATGTGTTGTTGTAGGATTTTCTACATTGCAAGGAGACCTCATCTCATCAGCCTCAACCAAGCCATATCCACGGATGATTCCCAAAAGTCACTAACGTCTCAATTCGAATTCTTATCTTATGAGGAAAACTTACCATCTCCATTGAGAAAATCCAACCATATTAAATCTTTGGCTTGAGTTTTGACTAATTTCCAACTACTCCCCTACCTTATTCCCTCCTAATTCACCTTTTCCAAGCTCCATCCCACCTTCTAAACCACTCCCTAAGCTTTCATCTGCTTCCTATAGTAAAATAGGGGATCCTGTAGGTGAACTAGTACCTCCTATAGACATCTTGTATGAAAACCAGTAGCAGCTTGTTTTGAGCCCAAATTGAGAAAAATCATCACTAAAAGCTAGGATTAGGCCCCTACTTGCCCTCCAATCCATATGAACCGTTGTACTCCTCCTCCACACTTGTCTCCGCTACCAAAGAACCAAGAATGATTAACATTTACATTTTTCAAGCAAAATGATAAAAAGGAAAAAAGTTCTTTTATATTTATTCATGCACACAACAATTAGTACTGTCTAGATCATATTTCATGCTTAGATTAGTTAAAACCTCACATTTGTTAAGGTAGGGTTATTTTGCAAAGCAAGTTATTTTAGCAAGGAGATAGAGGATTTCATGTTATTTTGCAAGCATTTCTTTTAGTTTTTCCTTCTTCCAATAGGTAGCATTTATTTTCCCGTAATTAGGGTAAATTTTCCCTCTCCAAGTTGGTAATCAGAATTCTTCTAGCCAATAGAAGGCTGGTTTGAGAAACCCTAGTGGTTTATCACCCAATTACAGTGGTGACAATGAGTATACCAATTACATCTATTTGTGTATACAACACTGTCACCTCCAAATTTGCACGAACCCCAGGTTGATGAAGTAATGTCGGTAGCCCCAGGAGTTTCAACATCCTTATTGCAATACTGGTGCTCATCACCAATGTTATGTGCAACTATTTGAAATTCCTTTGAGGCTCCAAATTGATAATTACTGCAATTTTGGTAGTGTCCATGATCAACCCCTTCTTACAAACAACATGGCCCAAGAGTATCCCATATGGCACACAACATATGCACTTCTTCAAATTAAGGGATATAAGATACTTTCGACAAGTATCCAACATTTAACACCTCCCTGTTCTTTGATAGACATTTCACACCCTGCAATAATCCTTGGTATCCTTATGCAAAATTTCCCACCATATCCCAGCTCATAAGATCTTCTGCGCAATTGCTCTTCCCGCATAATGTCCTCCCACAACTCCTCCATGTGCTTCAATGAGGATACTTTTTCATTCATAATCTAGGACATACCTACACAGTACTTCATTTGATCCCATTTTATATAAGTTCCCTGCAATAACATAAAAATTTGTCACCCTAACCACCAATTTTTTCTTCTACAGCGGTGTATACCCTTTAGGAGTTTTACCAACAAGAACTAGATTATGTCTACAAAATGTTCATCCGCGATGCACATAGAAAAGAGTTCTGCATAAACAAATCCTTCATCTAGATTTGTAGGCTTGTCACTATTCTCAATTCATGAGAGGTGATCTAGTCCAATATTTAATCACCCTAGCTTCACAACTACCTTAAAGTCATATTCTTGAAATAGCAGCAACCATCTACAAATTCCCCCCTCCCCCCTCCCCCATAGGCTTGTTGACCAGGTACTTCAAAGAGGAATGGTCTATGTACATTTTGAAGTGTGCACCCAAACAATAGTGCCTGAATGATTGGAGCGCATACACCATTTCCAATCCTTCACACTCTATAGTGGAATAATTCTTCTACACCTTCAAAAATTTCCTGCTCGCAAATGCTATCAAGTGGTCAATATCGCTTGCGTCTAGTTGGGTTAGAACAACTCCTAATGCTATGCAGGGTGCATCTACATGTACATGGAATTCCTTTTTCCAGTTGGGGATGATGATTTTGGTAATCATCATCCCAACAAAAAGTCGCATCTTTCTTCAATAATCTCTCCATGGGCACAGTGATCTGTGCATATGCCTTGATGAACTTCCTATAATATATTGTATGGCCCAATTAATGAGGTTCATCAATGGGTAAATTATATGACCTTAATGCACACCCATATTACTAAAATGAAATTTTCTCATCATTCTTTACATGTTGTAATTATGTTTTTCTTAATGAGGAGAGTAAAGATGAGATGTCATGTCTAGTGGTCTAATGTGCATTGATTGCAGGTTTTGGAGAAAATTTTGTCTAATTAAGGTGCAGGAACTCGAATAGAGATAATCAAGAAGGATTATAGGAGACAGGATATCCCTCCTTAACTCCTCACTCACTCAAATATTCCTCAATCAAATCTCATTAGCTTGGACTTGCAAGTAGCCGAGTCATGAAGTTCATTGGTAGCTAAGCCAGTGACATTTGAAGACCGATTTATCTCAAGATTGGAGCCAAACCTCCCTAAATTTAAGGAATTTGTTGCTTACTTCATTTGTATAAATCAAGAGGCCTAGAGCCTCATTAGGATTCAGATTTTGTTTGTTCAAGATAGCTAAGAAATTTTTGAGTTGAAGCATTGTAACCAAGCACTCTTGTGTATTTCTGATATTTTAATGAAAATGAGTAGCATTCCCTTGATCCAGTATTGATTTGAATCACAAGGCTAAAGCTCTTGGGTTAGGGCCCAACCATAGAAGGAGAGGTTCCTCTTGTTGCATATGTATGCTTAGGTTATACTCATAGTTAGCTGCTAAACTAATTTTTGTGTTGTTAATTTGCAAGTATTGGTAGATTTGATTAGTTTGATTCCATTTGTGGATAGTTCTAAGAGTATAATTGTAGTGATAAGAAGATATTCCAAAAATATTGACAGCAAGTGGTTTTCACCTCATTTCTCCCTTTCAGGGATCATGGTTTGAGGAACACTTCCCATACAACCCAAAAAGATAGAATTCTTGCTTTTTGCATAATCTAGGGTTTTCTTGCTAATTAGGTCATTATCTTTTAGTTTCATAGGATACGTTGCAATTGGAAATTATGATCTCTTAGGTTTTTCACTAATTTCATCTCACTTTTATATTGGTTTCAAGCACTTCCATGCATGAACTTAGCAAGTAAATGAGAAAACTTTGTTTTCTTCTATTTGAATAAACCCTCCTCGTTTCTAGATGAATTTATGTATAAATGCCAACAGTTATATGTGTTGTTGTAGGAGTTTCTACATTGCAAGGAGACCTCATCTCATTGGCCTCATCCAAGCCATATCCACTCATGATTCCCAAAAGTCACTAAGGTCTCAATTCGAATTCTTGTCTGATGAGGAAAACTTACCATTTTTGTTGAGAAAATCCAACCATCTTAACGCTTTGGCTTGAGTTTTGAGTAATTTCCTACTACTCCCCTACCTTATTCCCTCCTAATTCAGCTTTTCCAAGCTCCATCCCACCTTCTAAACCACTCCCTAAGCTTTCGTCCTATTCCTGTAGTAAAACAAGGGATCTTGTAGGTGAACTAGTACCTCCTATATACATCTTGTAGGAAAACCCGTAGCAGCTTGTTTTGAGCCCAAATTGAGAAAAATCATCACTAAAAGCCAGGATTAGGCCCCTACTTGCCCTCCAAGCCATCTGAACCATTGTAGTCCTCCTCCACACTTGTCTCCCCTACCAAAGAACCAAGAATGATTAGCATTTACATTTTTCAAGCAAAATGATAAAAAGGAAAAAAGTTCTTTTATATTTATTCATGCACACAACAATTAGTACTCTCTAGATCATATTTCATGCTTAGATTAGTTAAAACCTCACATTTGTTAAGGTAGGGTTATTTTGAAAAGCCGGGTATGTTAGCAAGGAGATAGAGGATTTCATGTTATTTTGCAAGCATTTCTTTTAGTCTTTCATTCTTGCAATAGGTAGCAATTATTTTCCCGTAATTAGGGTAAATTTTCCCTCTCCAAGTTGGTAATAGGAATTCTTCTAGCTAATAGAAGGCTGGTATGAGAAAACCTAGTGGTTTATCACCCAATTACAGTGGTGACAATGAGTATACCAATTACATCTATTTGTGTATGCAACACTGTCACCTCCAAATTTGTACGAACCCTAGGTTGATGAAGTAATGTCGGTAGCCCCAGGAGTTTCAACATCCTTAATGCAATACTGGTGCTCATCACCAATGTCATGTGCAACTATTTGGAATTCCTCGAAGGCTCCAAATTGATAATTATTGCAATTTTGGCAGTGTCCACGATCAACCCCTTCTTACAAACAGCATGGCCCAAGAGTATTCCATATGGCACAAAAAATATGCACTTCTTCAAATTAAGAGATATAGGATACTTTCGACAAGTATCCAACATGAGGCAAACACTGGCAACATGTTTCTTTACTAATCCAAACACTGTCCAATTATCAAAGTAAACCTCTAAAAACTTATGAATAAATTCTTTGAAATCTACGAGTACCACCCTCAAAAATATTGTAGGGGAATTCTTAAGTCCAAAGGGCATCATTGTATACTAGGAACAACCCCATTCTACAGTGAAGGTAGTCTTTCTCTGATCTTCTAGAATGATTTTGATCTGATGATACCCTAAGAACCCATCAGTAAACAAATAGGCTTCCTGACTTCCAACATTCTCCAATACTTCATCTGTGAATGACGTAGAGAATGGATCATGGACACAAGCATCACTCAACTTTCTTAAATCTATGTAGATCTAAATTTCACCCTTCATCTTATTTTCTTGAACCATCATAGGACTAACCCAGTCTGGTTCCTTGATAGGCTCAATAATTCTGGTTGCAAGTGTCTTATCTAACTCTTCACACACTTTTTCCTTGTACATAGGATTCAACTCATATGGGCGTTGCTTCACTGGATTCACATATAGCTTCATAGTGATCTTCATGACACCGAGATCACCTACAATCCCATTTAGTCAGAGAACTTGGTGGGAAATAAGTCCTGATACTCTCGCAATAACTCCATGACTTTTTCCATTGTGTCCTCATCCTAGTAATTGCCTATATTTGTGAACTTCAGCTGTGCTTCCAGCCCAATTTTCACCTGCTTAGTTTTCAAGGGCTTTGAGATGTCAAGAACTTCTTCCTTAGGCCCCACGACTTTGCGTTTTCATTTTGACTCAGGAATATTGATGTTCCTAGGATCTTCCTCACCTTCCTCAGTGGTCACATTGTAGCCTTCCAGCGCATGGCACAATTGTGTACTCCAGTCAGGTTGTACCCATGTTATAGGCTCTTCGGGAATTCTGAATATTGCAACTTTGATCTCTTGTAATGCTTGGTCAATACACTCAAATCCATCCTCAAAACTGAAAGTTAACAGAAAACCTTCCTTTAGAACATCCCACTCTACGGTTCCTGTGTTTCAACTTTGTTTCTAGATACCCATTCATTAGAAGAGTATCCAAAGTGTGGTAGAATATATGAAGCCATTCTGGTTGCGGTTCCTCTCCCCATGCCTTCATCCATCGAGCCATATTCTTGCCTAGATCATCCTTTCCTGTATATTTCTCTATAGTGCAGGCATTGGCATACCCAAACCGCAGCTTCATCAACGGTTGATATTCCTTCATTTTTCTTATTTGTTCCCCACTATTTGGTAGGCATAGATCTCAATGTGATGTCTAATGCCTCGAATTGATGTTCCTCGATTACATCTCTTTCAAATTTATCCAAAAATAAATTTACATCTTCTAAACCATCATAATATGATAATTTTGTACCTCATTAGATATACATCGGAGTGACTTCGTGAGCTTGTTGCATTGCAACCTTGATACCTCATGTACTCTATTCTTCCAGTGCTCAAGCTCCTCATCTAAATCCAAATTGCAGGACCTTTCCTTCTCCCTAGTAATGTGCCCATCCGTCATAGGGTTGATCCAATCCTCATCCTGCACAGTAGTCTTATAGATTTTACCAATATCATCTTCCTCATAATAATCTCGGACTAGTTCAGTATATCACACACCCTCGACCTGATCCAATGGAACAATAACTTGTAGTTCCTTCTTTTGAAATGTCATGCTACACTTCTTTATGTTGATTATCGTATTCATATCAAATGCCCAATCAATTTCAAGCAATGTCGAGTATGGATTACTGTCACCCACTATTTCAATTACTTCGAAATTGGTTATGGCACGTGCCCCTTCAACAACAATGATGACTTCGTGTAGGCGCTCCATAGGGATAATATTTTGTTGATTTTCCATTTGCAACTAGATCAGGGACCACCGTAGTGCTATTTTTTCCATTCTTTCCCAGGTTTTTTTTGGAAAAACATTGGAATCAACTCCCAAATCAAGAATCACCTAATCCATTTCGAATTCTCCAATATGAGTAGTCAATCTCATCTCATGACCAGTCCTTCTATTATCGTTGTCTACTTTTTGTAATGTTTGCTATTTAGGAAGTGGCTTACCTTTGCTAGCACAGTTATCATCACCCCTTACAACCCCTGTACTACTCTTCGGTCCCTCACGAGCTTCATGCAGGTTTGTGGTGAGCACCAATATTGCAACAATAATGCTGCAACTCCTGGGGCTTCCTACTTACTTTTATCAACCCGGTATTTCGTAACAAACTTGGAAGCGGCAGTGTTGTATGCACAAGTACTAGTTCGTACTACATGCTGTCACTTGGTCAGCTGTCACAAGATCACTATGAGCTTCTATGATTTCTAGAAGAAGCTTTATGTGTGATGAAAGAAAGGAAAGCTCACCCTACATAGGCTACTGTATTTGCATAAAGGAAAAGAAGACTGAAATGTAAAGTAACCCTAGAAAACCCTAATTTACTGACTAACCCTAATTTTGCAAAAAGAGAGGTGAAAATATAGGAAAGGGGTGCCATTACCTTTTGAGGAAGTAAACTACACCAATTCAAGCTATTTCTAAAAGGAAATAAGAAAAAAACATCTTTTCTGGATTTTTATGTGAAATTGTTGTGCATGTAACTTTTTATTTGTGGATGGCAGTGATTAGGTGACGATGGAGGGTCACCTTGGGATTTTTAGAGGTGTAGGAAGGTGTGGAGGGGTCCCAGGAGGCCTCTAGAAACCTTTTGGAGGGTTTTCCTCCAATTGGACTTCAAAAAGTCACTTAGGGGAAATTCTAGAGGAGGCTACAGGGGATCTACAGGAGGATCTACAAGAGGATGTTGGGGGTTGTTTTAGAGGTTTTCAAGGTGGAAAAATGGTGGGAAAGGGTAGTTGAAGACTAGACAGATGTGTTAAGGTGTCTGAGGTTTATCAAGGAGGATCAGGAAAGAAAATTATGGTTGGATTTGTTTAAGAGTCGAGAGGAAAGTTTATGAGAAGAACGCAAAAAATTAAGGCAGATTTGTGAAGGGTTTTGAATGACTTGTGAAGCATGTAGAAAAAGAGATGGTGATGGCTACTTTATTGACTTATTATGAGCATAGATGTATTACAAGAGAGTTGTAAATCAAACCTTGAAACTGAGAAAGAAAAGAACTAGCTGCACCAAAAAAACAGAACTATATCTCATGTTAACCTAAATTCTGATCTAGGAAAGTAAAATGTTGAACAGTGCTATATGCAAAGGAAAGCATGGAAAGCGATTTATTGCATAAATATAAATGAGTATGGCGAGATGGATCTGAAGAAAAGCATTAACCTCTAAATCAAACTATAACACTAGAAATTGGATGGAGAAGGCAAAACTGTGTTTTTGGTGGCAGAAAGAGGGTCTTGACCTTAGCTCATGGTCCCAAAGGGAGGAAAGGAGGTCAAGGCTCTGTTGATGGACATTTTTTATCTTTCTCTTACCACTATTTAACTTACTTGAGCAAACTGTTACACAGTAAAATGTCACTGCCATCATGTCAGTCTCCCAACTGTGTCATAAAACCACATTCACCTCACTTATGCTCTCCAAAATGGCTAAAAACCCTCTTTGCCTAAGTTAATTGAATCATCGCATATGTTTATTAAATAACCGCGCTGACTGGCAGAGGATAATGTAACTGCTGTGCTGCCAGCGCGGAAGCACACGTGTTTTCCACGCTGGTCCAATTTCACAGACAGCGCACCCTCCGTTTGTATCATTGTGCACTGACCAGACCTCTTCTATAATTGATTTGCGATGCCAGCGCTCCAGCCCAGTTTTGCACCCGCGCTGATCCTGTTTAGGCGAGTTTGTTCTAACAGCCAACCTTCCAGATGGTTCCAGACTTGGCTGTTAGCATTATTGAGGTCACCATCCTTTCTCTGGCATGTCTGTTCGACTGATCATCCACTTATCTTGGGGGAAAGCTCATCCTTTACCTATTCATGGAGACTCCTTCTCCTTTATAAGCCTCCTCCATTGCCCATGAGTAGCTAGTTTGGAACATATAGACTTTGATTGAGGAATTCTTAGTGCATTAGTGCTGCCCTTTGTAGGCATTTGGTGTGTTGTGTGAGGATTGCTTTTGAGCTTGAGGAAGGTCATGAGTTTATTGCCTTGTATGTGAGAGAGAGACCTCTTTGACTTGGGAGATTTACTTCAAAGGTGAATGCTTGGAAGAAATGTTGGCTGGACCCTCTAGAGAAGGACTCAGCGTCAGGACTCCGGTTGTACCTTACTCTATTTTCTGATTAATAAAGATAGATGACTACTCTTATGGTTCCATTTCCATTTGTCCTATGAATGATTATTGTAAATTGTATCCTTCCTGACTGATACATAGTTGTTTTTAGTAGATTTTACGCTTGTGTTTGCCCTCTCTTCGCTTG
>APFE030609743.1:0-34811 GCA_000404065.3 Pinus taeda
CAAGTTTGGCTGCATGCGAGGCTATATGGATGAGGAAGATCCTAGTTGTTTTGTTCGGTTCTCATTTGGATCCTACTGTGATTTACTGTGATAACCAGAGTTGCATTAAACTCTCGGCTAATCCTGTATTTCATGATAGATCTAAACATATTGACATCAGGTACCATTATATCAGAGATTGTGTGCAGCGGAGGATCATGTTACTTTCGTACATTCCAACGGAGGATCAGGATGCTGATATTCTGACGAAGGCTCTCACCAGGAGCAAATTCGAGTACCACCGAGGCAGGATAGTGGTTGCTGATAATCCATATCTTGTCGAGAGGGAGTGTTGAGATTGCAACAAGATGATGGAGCTTAGTGAAAAGAGTCGCCTTCACTAAGTGGGCCCGCAGGCTATTTTTGGCCAAGTCTATTTTTAGACTATGTCTATTTTTAGACATATGGATCATGTCTATGGATTGCAGGTTGTTGTTTATGGATGATTGGTCAAATTGGGAAAAATAGATGGACTTCTATTTTTAGATCACAGCGGAGTGACTGATCAGTCTAAATATAGAACAGTCAATATTATTAGCTCATAATAATATTTAGACTATAAACTTTGTCTTATTCTCTTGGAGCACTTCAGGATGAGCTACGGATGTGGTACATGCAGATCCCAGAAGGAAATACGTGGTTACCTATGGGATGACTAATATTTGCATGCAGGACTTCAGTTAGAACTCAAGTGAGTTGAGTTTAGTGGACTGGAGGTGCAGTTGATGGAGTTGTGTTCAGTTTAGCTTTGTTAAACTGGTTGTATTTAGTCTAACTGGCAAATAGACTAGAGATGAGTTGGGTGAATTAGTTATTAATTAATTCACAAGTTATTAACTCATAATACAACTAATGAATACATCAGTTAACTCAGTTGCATGTCAGTGCATGTTCAGTTCAGCAGGGACAGGTGTTAGAGAATCAGATTGCTATCAGTTGTGACTATAGTTGTGCATCAGATCTTGCACAATCAAGGGATTGAGTATGCCAATGAGTTTGCTCACGTATTTTCCCACATTGTAGCTTGTGCTCACGTGATTTAGCCAAGCAAAGACGTGGTTGCCTTGGAATCATCATCAGTTCTTGAGCAGGTATTGAGCAGCGGAGGCAGGCAAGCAGCGAAGGAGATTTGAGCCAGTGATTGATTCAGATCTGAGCTGTATTGTGTGTAACAGAGGTGGAGATACTTGTGAGAAGTATTATGCTGTGTAATGTTACATGACTCAATCATTAATATACAGATAGTTGGGGTTTTTAGCGAGATGCTTTCCCCGGGATACATACTGTGTTAATGTGTGAATGCTCTTGATGTTTTATTGTTATTGATGCTGCTATATTGATGATCAACGTAGAGGAGCTTATGTATTGTGTATGTTTTCCGCAATAGTACATGATCAGGATAATCTCTGTTGAATATGTGTTAAATTATTCAAAATTTCTACAATTAAGAAGAATCTAAAGGTAGCTAGGATAGGTAGATAAGTTATGAAGATGATAATAGGTTGTTCAAGGAGTTCCAGGTCAGGGAATAGGTCTACTTGCACATTAAACCAAAGAATAGCTCCTTGAGGATTGGCTCATGTTCCAAGATGGCACAACGATTTTGTGGACCCTTCAGTATAATTGAGAGGATTGGGCCAATGGCCTATCGACTTGCATACCTATGAAAATGAAAGTCCACGATGTTTTCCATGTATCCTTGCTTAAGAAGTATGTTAAGGATGTTGATCATGTGATTGACTGGTCTGTATTGCAGGTGGAACCAAACGGAGAACTCTAGCTAGAGCCTCAGTGTATATTGCAGAAAAAGGTGCTCATGCTCCACAACCAAGCAATCAAGAAAGTTAAAGTGCAATGGAAGCACTTTAGGCCCCATGAAGCTACATGGTAGATGGGAGATCAAATGTCGGTCATGTATCCTTCCTTGTTTGTCATTGAGGTAAAACAACTTGATATGGTGGTTTGGTATTTGCTTATGGTGGTTTGGTATTTGCCTATTGTGGTTTGGTATTTTCTTTATGGTGGTTTGGTATATGCTTTATGATGGTTTGGTATATGTTTTATGGTGATCGATATATGCTTTATGATGGTTGATATATGTTATATGATGTTTTATAATGCGCTTAGATATGATGACTAGTATATGTTTGATATATGTTTTGGTATATGATTTGGCATATGTTTTGATATCTATATGTTTGATGATGTTGATATATGTACACTCGAGTATGGATGTAAATACCTTAACGAGCTATGTTATAAAGCTCCACTATGTTGTATGGGTGTCATGCTATTATGCTATCATGTGGTTATGTTATCAGATGTTATGATATTATATGAGTTGGGACTCAACAAGATGATCATTGTAAATACCATAATTAGTTGTGTTATAAAGATCCATTATGCGGTATGTTGTCAAGTTGTCATGATGTTCTTCTCTTGAGTAGATCTTTCATTGTAAATACTGCATCGAGCTATGTCATAAATCTCCATGAGCAGTATGTCTTCTTTCATCAGGTTGCTGAGGTATATGTGTGAGTGAACACCAAGGACGGTGTCCCCCAAGTGAGAGGGTTATGTAACAGCCCTAGTGAAAATTTCATGTAATAAAATTTAAAAACAATAACCACAGATGAATGGGACACTTATTCCAAGTTGAATGTTGGGTAGGTGTTACATAGTAATTTGTCACTCTCCTGTCACTCCCCATTCCTAATACCAGAGAACCCTAGTAGTGACTATTGTGTTATAATTTCACCATGAAACCTATTCTTTTGCATCCCTTGAAGTTTTAAGAAATAAGTCTCCACTCCCTTCAGAACATTTCGAGAGAATCCTTCTTAAAACCTAGTTTTTAAGATTAGCACTCTTTCCCAATGTCTCACCCCCTCCGATGGCGGAAGTTTACACCGTGACCCATGTCGATCAGTTCTATTGTTAGCCCAATGCTCACGTTAGTGTACATTTGGAAAGTTTTATAAAAGGAAACAGAGTTTCATGTCTAGAAACTTCTAGTGGCGATGCAGTAGATGTTCATTTGGTTAGATAAGGGTCGAGAACTCCATATAAGGTTATTTCCCCATTAAAAGTGGACCTTCCCAAGGAGATAATACCTTCTTCCCCCTTGAATGGATCTCATTCTTATCCTCCTCTCCCTATATAAACCACTTCTTCTTACTCTTTTTAGTTACAATATACAAAACTAGTTGCAAAAGTATGAAATCTTTAGCTTTTGATAGAAGAAGATTAGTATTAGATGACAAAAGACTAGTCTTTGGTAGCTAAAGCATGAGGAGATAGCGTTAGAGATTGGAAGCCATTTCATGTCAAGGATAAGGAGGAAAACAGTGTTGAAAAGGCGTGTAGCAGGACTTGGATACCGCAAAGGAGATATCCAATGTCAAGGCTTTAGTTGTATTTCTCTTTGAAGTTTATTTTAATACAACTAATGGTTTATTTCCTATATTGGGTTTAATATTACATTTGACAGCTTAGAACTCCTTGACCTTTTAAGTAGATTGAATTCAATTTATGCTATCACATTTGTTGTTTTTTCTTGCATGTTTTTCTCAAGTATTTGAACGAAAGGAAGCTGGAGCAAGGAAGCAAGATCAACATCAAGTGGATTAGTGCTATAAGAGGTAGGCCTTCTTATTCGATTCTAATCTAAGGGAATTTACTTTAGATTGTCTTGCTTGTGGCTAGACCCATTCTCTTGGGCTAGAGGGATCGTCTCTATCCACAGAGAGGATTTTCCTACACCACAAATTGGCGACCCTACTGAGGAAATACATCTCCTTTTCATCACTCTTTTTTTTATACTTATGTGCCTAGTTTGTTTATTTATGGTATTCTAGACCTATATTGACCTGTTTGAAGGCATACAAACATTAGCCCACCCTCTGGTGTGTTAAATCTAGCCCTGTGTGAAGTTATTTTTTATTTTTTCTTTGAATCCCTCGACCAGTGCTCTTTTTGGCTAAATAGTCATGTCGATCAGGCTTATCAGTGCTAGAAAAAATTAGAATTTCTCCCATTTCAGTGTTAGTGTGTCTTGACCCTTAGACTTCTCCTTCATCTCAGAAGTGACTAGAATGCTTTGTTTGTTGGTTTTGATTGATTTATTGGCTTGAAGTTTCATTGCTTGATTTTTTGAGTTTTTTAGATGGTTTCTATGACCCTAGTGTTATGAGGAATTTTGCATCTATGAATAAATACTAATTCCTTATGTAGGTAGCTATACCTAGAACAACAGATTTAAAGTGCTTATCCTTTTTCTATAGACGATAAATAAGACAAAGGGAATCAAATGACCTACTTTTTCTTTCACTTTCCTTTTGTCTCCTTTGTATGACTCCCGTTGCTCCTTCTTGTACTTAACTTGCTCAAAAGTGCCTGCAAGCATAAACAAAAGACAAGTAACTAATCAAATCAAGAGATATATCGAATATAAGTAGATGGAATTAGATACATTCACACATATAAACATCACATATCAAGATAAAAAAATGGAAAAAGATGTAAACAACTTTATTAAGTAGAAGGAAGAATTACAACCATGAGATCTGATCCATTGTCACTCTTCTAGCTTGGGTTCCAACCAACATCACATCATAGCACGACACTCTGGCAGAATAACACTACTCTCTTATAATCTCAATCTTCACACCAATAGTATCTCCTTACAAATTCTTAAATTCCAGTCCCCGGTCACTTAGATGAGTGCTCAATTTATAGTCAAATGGAGAAGTTTTGGTCATAAATGAGAGTATTTAATGGACTTCCAAACTTAGAGTTAGTTTCCATGGAGGGAGGGATGAGAGGATAGGAGGTTACTTAACTCATTCCCTATCCAATTTTGAGCTCATACGAGATGATAATTGTGGGAATCTTCTAGATGGCTCCAGAAGATAAGAATATTCCCAAAAACCTATGTGAATTTCACTCAATCTCTCCTAGCGCAGGTTAAAGTGGGCAAAAGTGCTCTGCAGAGCACCCTGACATGGGCCTACCTGCATTGAAGCACACTTACCCCTATCCAAGGCTGCTCTAGTCCCTCAAGGAGGAATTTCTAGAGGGATTCAGGACAAGAAATGCTCAGGGAAGGAGGAATTCAAAATGGTGCCTTGTCTAGGGCATGTAGCAACTGAATTAGGGTTTGATGAGCCCTAATGGCATTGATCTGAATGATGGGAGTGGTGTGCCCAAATGGATCTGTAACAACTGACCCCTAAAGCATGAAGTCGAAAATTAATGATGTCGAGCGATATGCTTTACGATGTGATGAGGAGGTTCCGAAGTGGTTGGCATCGATTACAATACATAATATCATGATTTTTTGATTTTATCTCATGAATTGCTGAGGGAAGGCATACCCATGCTTAGCATATAAACTTTCATTACAAGTACATACATAGTCATCTACAGATATAGACCCATGATAGGATGACCATCAATGTAAAACCATTGTATAGATGATTTGGTACATTTCCTGAAATCTTAGCCCAGATGGATGAAACTAGATCCAGGGTCTTCTATCTCATTCAATCGTTCACTCAAGTACGATTCTAACCATGTGAATATGTGATCTGAAGTCAAACATGGGAAGCCATCATCTTACCGGTCAATGATGTAATATGTTAACAGATGCAAGAGAAATCACCGATAATGATAATGATCTTCAAGGTACTACAGTGCATTTTGCATGGTGTGAATGGATGTTTTGATGTCAAACACCATACAAAGTCTATCAGTCGAAGGCCAGTGGTGTCAACCTATCACCTTGTTATCACTCAGGTTGTTCCCTACCTCCTGTAGGGAATACGGTCGAGGTAACCACTAACCAATATTTTAGCTACAGGTCCTAGCCTACCTGCAACCAGAGAGGGCTCTCTCTTTGTAATTTAGCTTTGTTTTGGAGTATTTTAGGCTATTAATGATGAACTGGGTTTATTTTTAAGTTTGTTGGATGGTAATTTCAGACAGAGCTGGGCTGCAAATATAGAACATTTTTTCCCATTGGGCAATGGAGTCACTGAAAGTGCAATTGTTGAAAGTGTTTCTTGGTGAAATGGTAATTCTACAGAGCAGGATAGGCAACCTAGGAACAATTTTCAAATCTGGAAGTAATGGAATGAAGTTAGGGAATGAAAGGCAATCAAGAATCTTTCATTATACTGGCAGAGGGAAAGTGTATGAATATCATGCAGGAGCAATTAAGGATTCCTAAACAGTATTCAAGATGAAGAAATTAGTGAAAACATGAGCAGTTAAGAATTCATATTTATGACTAATCCTAAAGAAAACATAATTAATAGCAGAGATTGAACACAAGGTGCATTTAAACAAATCTTATGCTATTCTTCTTCTTTGTTATCAAGATTATGAAACATACATGGAATTTACGAATATAGAGAACATAAAGCACAGTTTAGTATAACTTATTGTTCCATAGAATGACACAGGAATTCTGTAACAGGTCCCAAAACATCCAATCCACCTTCAGATGATTCATACATAGTGAACTTCAACAACAATTTGTATTAACACAGTCTAATATTTTACAGCACAGTTCGGAAAGAAAATCACCAACCAACAACAATACATCTCTTTAACAAGTATATATAGAAGTTTTACAAAATATCCTATAGGGAAATATCTGGACATAACTTTATCCATCTACTCTGGCAGAAACAATAACTAATGTGGAAAAAACGCTCAGCAATAACTAAGGAAATAAATGCGCTTTACTAGCTGTTACAGGTGTCCTATTTGCCATTGACTCTTTGACTCTAGCAGTCGGTGGATGACCGCTTTGCTGATGTGCTGACCTGGGCATGCTGTCATTTGCCACCTGTGTAATTTGTTTGAATGCCTTTTAGCGCTATTTTCATCCACTTGTCGATTTGAATTTTTTATAGCAGAGCCTATTATACAATTTGCTTGTTATGCAGACAATAAATAAGAATAGACTCAAAACTACTTTAGAATCTCAAGCAGGCTTTGCCACCATTCCTCTGTTGGTAGCTGATGCTTTCTTAACTTGAGTAATATTTCATCAGCTTCAGTGAATGTGTAATAATTCGGCCAAAATGGAGAAAGGTGTGCTATCTCATGCTCAATGTAAAACAAATCTTCCAGTTTATCATATAAACTTTGCCCTGTGGGAGGGACTGCTTCTTCTGTGTTGCTTGACGATGCTGTAATTTGATTCTGCACATAGGTACTCAGTCTGTTTGCATACTATTCCTGTTTTAGCAGCCTTCCAGTGCTAGTGACCAGGCTGGGTAGACCTTTGCTTTGCAAATTTGAAAGCTTCTGTCTAAAGGCATTTACCTCTGTCTACATTTCTTGGCATTTTCTTTCTATAGTTTGGACAAAATTTCTCATGGTCAGCACCTTCTTGACTCTTACAATGGTCTTTGTCCTATTCTGGATGTTCAGTGCTGCCAGCTGCTCACCAGTACGAGTATTCAAAAAGTGAATCAATTGATTGACTTGCTCAAGCTTATCTGCCAATAATGTTCTGGCCTTATGAGTTTCATACTGAGCTACAACCATCAATTCTATCTGGTCAAAAATGGTTTGTATTGTTGTCCATTGATCAGTAAGATCTTGGCCAATTTTATTCCACAAAATTGTTTTTATCTCGGTCAGGGTTCTATGGAGAGTGAGGTCTTTCTCCAAGCCATTTATCTTGTTCTCTAGGGCTTTAACTTCCCTAGTCTTCTCGGCAACTATCATCTTTGATTTATCATAACTAGCCTCAATCTTGGCTAGCTTTTCCTTGGTCTCCTTCATTTCTGCCATTTGTAATTCCAGATCCTTAATTTCTTTCATCATGGCTTCCATGCTCAAGCTAGCCTATTGCAATGCTGCTGTTGTAGTTGCTGCTGAAGTTGAGGCACATGCTGCTGAAGTTGAGGCTGGGGGAGGTGCTGCTGTAGTCATTGTTGTAGGAGGAGCTGTAATTATTGGAGGTGTTTGGGATAGTTGAGGGGCCAACTCTGGTTGTTTCCCTTGTTGAGCCTCTTCAAATGCTTTCTTTGTGTCCAATATCCTTTGGTTCATCCTCATAAGCAGGCTAACCACATCCTCTACTTCCTGTTGTTGCGCCACTTCTGCAGTTTGTGGATGTATGGTGACTGGCAGCTTCATTTGTTTTCTCAAGGCTGCTATGTCTTCCTCCTTTTCTCTGATTAAGGCATGTGTGCCTTTGGGATCTTTGGGATCATGTCCCAACTCTATAATGATCTCTTCCAAGGATTTTATCCTATTATCCTTGGCCAATGATGAGGCTTTTTCCAGCTCTAACTGGGCAGAAGTATTATATAAAGAGTTTTGCAATCTATGGGCCATTAGAGCCTTATCTGCTAATGTGGAATAAACCATTTCTCGAGCCTGCTTATGTAACTCAATCTGGTCTATTGGATGTATGTCTTTTGCCAGGACCTCCAGATTGGTTCTGATGTAGTCTGCAGTTGACTGTGGCTGCTATGTAGTAGGTCTGAAGTGACTGAGAGTCATCTTCCCTGCTTGCATGTCATATGCTGCCATCAGTCTTTGTTGATTTTTTGGTGCCATTCTCATCAACTGATTGTAAAGTTGAAACCTTATTGGGTTGTTTCTAGATTTGATCTCTGTGAATGCTCGTTTGATATCCGAGCCTTGCCTGGTCTGTTGTTTGGAGGATGAAACCTCCCCACCTAGTTGTCTCTCTTACTCCTACTGAAAGGAGCTGGCCGATGTTTCCAAAACAGGAGGGATCTGCTGCTCAGAAGTTCCCTCACCCCTAATATTTCCTATGGTTTCTTCTGTAATTTCCTAATCGGAATAGGGGTTTAGCCTCTGTCTCTTTTCCCCTTGCTGATCTGTGGATGCCCCTATGGTGTGCCCTCTTTTCTGTCCCTATTTTTACCTCTTTCCTCATTATGAGGAGTTTGCAGCACAGGGATTTCAGGTGCCTTTTTTTGTGTTGAAGGGCTTTGTTCTTGACCCTTTTCCTGATTTGAGGATGGTTGCTCTTCCATTATGCTTTGTTGTTCTGAGTGCTCAATGTCCTTCACTTTCCCTGCAGATAAAATGGTTTCTTTAGCTGGCTGTCGTGAAGATGTAGCAATTGATGTGCTTGCTCCAATCAGTTGAGGCTGTGTGAAGGTGACCTGTGCAACATAATCCAGGTCAATTCTTTTCTCAATTTCTTTCATATCTTTCTCTAATGTTTCTTCTTCAGTAAGCTCTTCATCATCTAATGTGCCCTCTACCCATTCTTGTTTATTAGCATATTGTTCAATGTGGGGGATTGGCTGGTGCACATATCCTGAAAGCCTGTGTTTGATTCTTCTAAGGCTTATGAAATGTTTAGGTTCATATGGTGCCCAGTAGAAGCTTTGTTTCAACATGAGCTCTTGTCTTAGCATATTGTCTGCATCCTTCCATGCTTCCTCCCTTTTGTTGAAAACAAAGGGACCCAATTGATGTCTGATTTTAAGCATGCATTCTTGTTTTTCCCATGGAAATGATTCAAGTTTGTATTATTGAACTGCCTGAAATACTCACATCCATAAATTCTGATCACTGTGTGATTTCGGTAGAAGTACCAATCATCAATGTTGTAGCCCTTTGAAAGATGCAAGATTCTTTGCATTTCAGCAGTGAGTCTGGTAGGAGGAGTCATCATTAATAGGCAAGTGGCTGGGTAGATGAATAGGTCAACAAAATCACAATATGTGTATGGAGAATAGTGGACTTCATGGAAAACTGAGGTCCAACAGATGACAAATCTCCTCTCTCCTTTTGAGTCTAGTCTCCTGAGAGGAACCTTGAAACTATCAGGGTGATAGTACAGCAGCAGATGGTAAATGTAGGAGGTGTATTTAAACACTATTTCTCTCTCCATCATCATGAATTGCTCATGTATTTTTTTTGCTATGAAGGTGGCATAGTCATACATGATAGCAGGGGGTTGTCCTAGAGTGAATATGGTTAAGATCATAAATACAGTTTCATCCACAAATTCTCCTGTTTTACATCCTAGAATGTAGGAAATCATATCTACCATGAGCCTGCCTATTTCATTAAATGAGACCTGATGATAGGGAGGAGGATGATCGTACTGGCACTGTGGATCCATAAACAACTGACTAAATCTTGATATTTCTGCCCTAGAGAGCTTTGCACCTTGATTAAGCAGAAGTTTCATTGTAAGGGGAGCCAGAGGCTGAGGTGGCTCAAAGTTCAGCATTTCATTTATGGATTGAGTGATATAGAACAGCACAGACCCATCTGGACTGAGAATTTCTCTCTGAGTGGGGTCATAGTTTGCATGACATAGATGAACGAAATCAGGCAACACATTGATTGATGGGAGGAAATAGATGGGCATACTGGATTGCCAAATTCCTAGGATATCAGTGTTATTTCTGTGATTGTTTCTGAATTGGCACACAGTTTTGAGGTGAGAATTAGGGCCCATCATATCCTTCATCTGGAAGTCTTTGTCTTCCAAAGGTAACCATTCTAAATCCATGTGTGGAGCATTCAAAGGGGCAATGTTCAGGGCTACTAGAGTCTCCATGTTTTATACTGCTTATATTGATTGCAATATAGCTGTAAACAACAATGCGAAGTAGAATTTAGGCTCTGAGGCTATTTTTAGGAGTATGAAAACTAATTTTTTATTTCAAACCAACCTCACTGTAAAGATTTTATGATAAAACAACAAATTTGCAGCACTTTGACTGGATGTTTTACATAAACTTGTCAAATTGCAGGCTCTGTGGACAGAATGCCGAGAAAATAGAATTGAATTTTGCCCAAAAGGGCGAAAGCTTGAAGAGGGAAAAGGAAGCCGAGGGTCTGCCTTTAGATAATAGGTTAACGCAGAGGAAATAGGGTACTCGATCACTTCAAATCAAACTTGGGCAGTTTTTTGGAGTTCGTAGGCGAATATGGACGCGAAGTATGTTGGAATGGCTCGTTTGCAGAGGGAATGAGTTCAAATTTGTAGGTTTGTTGTGAATTAATAGCTCAAATGGTGTATGCAGGTCAGTGAGCGATTTGTAGGAGCGCCTTTGGAAGCAAATTACAGGTTCTTTTGGCAATTTTAAATAGAGAACTTGAAAAACAGGGCTTTCAGGCTAAAATAGGGATAAATGCCTATGTCCAGGGCACCGAGGATGGTTAGCAGGCACAGCTTGGGCTGCGGAGTTGAGCTATGGAGTCGAGTTGGCGGGTTGATGGACAGTATAAGCTCCGGAAGCGATTTAACAGTGAAAGCACATGCACATTTTTTGCGGATGCAACAAACAGAAATAGAAGGAAAATAGTCGTTTTCACGAATTTTTAACCAATTTTGGACCTTTTGGCGCTTTTTGCATTTTTCCAGGATGATGTCATCATGACGTCCTTTTTGTTGTGTAGTGGGTACGGCGGATGATGTGGCAGCTGACGTATGTGATGACGTGGCATATGACACGATGGCGGGATGGTGATGTCAGCGGATGACATGGCGTAGGTACAGTGTAGTGGCGGCGACGTGGATGCAACGTCATGCGGTGACGTAGGCAAAAGGGGAGGGCGGTAAGTGGTTTCCATCGGACTGCCTTTAGTACGAGAGTGGTAATTGTAAAAGGCAACCCGATGCAATCGGAGGGTGACAAGTGTCCCGGTATATGACGATGAAACCATCGACCATCGGGTACTAACGTACCGCTGCAGAGGGGTGCCCGATATGGATGAAGACCGTCGGATCTGGGGAAGGCAATCGGATGGCAGATGGGAGGGAGATGCGACCGAACGTTAACAGAAAAGCGCACACGATAAGCCTTGATTTTTGCATAGTTTCGGGCGGGTTTAGACCTTAGGTTATAGGTTTAATATGTGTTCGGAACCAGACTATGTTTATTCGTTTAACCAAATATTAAACGAAATCCAAAATGAAATGCATGCGCGGAGGGTAATAAGGTATGGTTTGGGGGGAGGGTTTGATATGATTATTTATTTAACTGGGTTTTAAATAAATCCCAAGGGTTAATGAATGCGGATGGGTTAACATAGAGTCCCAAATGGACCTAATGTTTCCCAAACTTATATTATTTGGCTATAGTTTCCATTTGGAAGGGATATTTAGATTTTTTGGGTTTTAATATAGTTTTTTGTAGAATAGGGGTGGGAAAATGATTTAGGGAGCTAGATAATAGGGTTAGATGTTAATATGAGTTTTTATGGAATGAAAATGAATGGATAAATGTTAATTTTATAAAATGAAAACTTAGGCATAAGAACATGAAAGAGTATGGGATGACCATTTTTACACAATAAATGTGGTTTCTTCCAACTGAGTGAACTCAGAGTTCTTAGCTTTTTCATAAAATAGAGTGAAAAGGACTATTGGGCAGATCCCAGGGTCCTTAGGGGGATGTTAGTGAATGATTTCTAGGGAAATCAAAGGGGAAGTTAGTCATGCTTCCCTGTTGTGCCATCAAACAACTGCCATGGTGTCAATGCCATAAATGAGATGAGTCCTTCTTGACAAGACCACAAGTGATTACCCACTTGCTTCTGCAACCTCAAACTACCTCAACCTAATAAACCTAACATTTTTTCTTCCTTGAGTTGGGTGCACTTATATTAGCAAACCCTGATTGTCCTCTTTTCTTTTGACTGTCCTCCTATCTAAATGTACCCTTATTTCTTCCAAGGGCCCAGATTAAGCAGTTGGGCTCCTTAAATTCTCTACCTAGCTACTCATCTGCCAAGCTTGAACTATTTGGACAGATATTCATTCTCTATTCTACAACAGCAAATTTAAACATGGCATGGTCCAGATTGAAGTGTTGGGCCACCCATCAAATGTGGTAATATTTGCACATTGTGGACTCACAAATAAGGTAGCAGTGGCATTTTGACTGGCCACTTTCCTGGTCTTTGGTGTGGGGTTCATTTTCACTATTTTTTCTGATCAATTTATTTTCTTGCCTTTTGATTATTCTTTTAAGGCATACCCTCTTTTCATTTTTTACTTTTCCTTGTCTGTATACAAAATATGGAACCTTTGCAGCATGCAAGGATGAACATATTTAGCACTTCCACTGTCAATCATGAAAAATGAAACCTATTGGTATAGGAACCTAACAATGGATCCACTTGGGGATGGCTTTTCCTAGTGAAAAGCCAAGAAAAGCAGGTCAGATTGCCTTATTTTTCAATTCTTGTTGTAGTCTGAAACTTCCTTGTCTTGGAGACCTTTGATCTGAATTTTTGTAGCCTGTATGCAGTACTTTTTTAAGGTGATCTGTGTGAAATTGAAACTCTTCTTCTTGTTAGCTTCTCTGAGTGCTTTATCATTATATTTGTACTTCCCAAGACTTCCCTCTGATTTCTTGTGGTGGACTCAAAATATACCTCAAAAAGTGATGCAGTTCCCTGATTTTTCTTCAAAATTTGCTGCATTTGGTTCCTTATCTAACTGGTGTAAATGAAAATGTTGGAAATACAAATATTTATGTACAATATGCAGTTGTGTAGTGTGGATCAAAGGGAATCAAAATAATGCTTGAGCATTCACCCATTGACTGGGCCTTCCTCAGTTTCTGTACCATCCAAACTCTTCAAAAAATAGGTATTGTTACCTTGTACAGCTTGAATGACAAAGGGGCCTCTCCAAAGGAAATCAAATTTACCATGTTTTCCTTTGTCTTCCCTCGTGGAGTCCCATTTCAGCACTTTGTTTCCTATGAAAAAGTCTTCATCTTTTGTTCTTTTATCAAAGATCTTCTTGAGTTTATCTTGTAGTATCTGAGTTCTGTGATATACTTCTTCCCTTGTCTGCTGCAAGTGAATAGTTTGGTTGATCCTTCTCTGAATGTCATTGGGCTCTGCTTGTATTTCTTGCAGCAACTTGATCACATGGATTCCTAAAGAAGAGTGGAATCTCGCCTCCATTCCATAAATCAACTCATATGGGCTTGTTCCAATAGATCTTTTGGTGGTAAATCTATCTTCCCATAGTGTATTGACAAGTTTTTTGTGCCAATTCTTTTTATTCTCTTCCAGGATCTTTTTTATGATGTTGATGAGGCTTTTGTTGGAGGACTCAGCTAGACCATTCCCTTGAGGGTAATAGGTTGTGGAATGACCTAGGGTAATATGGTATTTGTGACAAAAACTAATCATTCTTTTGGACTTAAAGGCAGCTACATTATCTGTAATGATCTTTTCTGGACAACCAAATCTAGATAGGATATTGGTCTCTAGGAATTGTATGATGATTGAGTCATTGGCTTGCCTACAAGGGATAGACTCTATCCACTTGTTAAAGTAATCTGTGGCTATCAAAATCCATCTATGCTAGCCAGAAGATGAAGGGTGAATCTCCCCAATGAAGTCTAAGCCCCATTGTTGAAATGGCCTTTCAGTTGAAATGGGTTTGAGGGATAAGGGCAACAAGTTTTTCTTACCTTCAAATATTTGGCATTTATGGCAAGACATTACAAATTTTTTCACATCAGCAAACAAGGAGGTCCAATAAAATCTAGCCCTTAGGATTTTATCAGCTGTTGATTTCCAATACAAGTGTCCTCCACAGTTCCCTGCATGAAATTCCTTGAGGACTTTGTCAGTTTCATCCAATGTTAGACAATTAAGCAAAATACCTTCATGATTTTTCCAAAACAACACATTATCTATGATACAAAACTTTGAAGCTTTCATTTTCAAGAATCTCTTTTTGGTTCTGGATAACCCTGGAGGAGCTTGCAGGTTTAACAATACAAAACATATGTCAGTATACCAAGGTGATTGTAAAAGGGCTTGATTGATCTATGGAGTCGCCGTCTCCTGTTCATTATCCAGTTCATTGATGTCAAGGGCTTGGAAATTGGTTTCAGTCATTAGTTTGCATAGCCCTTGACCTTTTATGAGTTTTGTTGGCTTAATCTCAATGTCATATTCTAAAATTTTGGCTATCCATTTTCCCCTTTTACCTTCAATTCCTTCTTGAGTAAGAATATCTTTAACCACTGCATTAGGAACATAGGCAATTATGTGAGAGTACAAGATATAAATTCTAAAATCCTGTATGGCCTTCACAAGAGCATATGCCTGTTTCTCCATGATTTGGTATTTGAGTGGGGCATCTCTAAGTGTTTTGCTGAAAAAAGCAATGGGTTTCTCATGTCCTAAATCATCTTTTTGTAATAGGACAACAGCAATAGTATGCTCAGATGCAAAGGAAAAGATTATAAAATCTTTATCAAACCTGGGACTTGTAAGAACAAGAGTTCTTATTAAAGCTATCCTGATTTCCTCACAGGCCTTCTTGGCTTCTATTGTCCATTTGACTTTAGAATCTTTCTTGAGAATATTATTCAATAGTCTTATTAGCTCGACCAAATTGGGAATGAATCTTCTCAGGAAATTGATCTTGCCTAAAAAATCTTGTAATTCTTTGATGTTTCTTGGATGAGGGACTTGAAGGATAGCTTGAATTCTGTCCAGATCTATTCTTATTCCATCTTTAGAGATTATGTGACCTAGGAGTTTGCCCTCTTCTAGGCCAAACAATGATTTCTTTGGGTTCAATGATATGCCATATTTTCTGCAAATTAGGAACACTTGTCTTAGATGTTTTAAATGTTCTTGGTCTAATTTTGAGAAAGCAGTAAGGTCATCAAGATAGATGACTAAGAAATCATGGATCTCCTTAGAAAAGGCTATGTCCATTGCCCTCTGAAATGTGGCTCCGACATTTTTGAGTCCAAAAGGCATTTTGACATATTTAAAGGTTCCCCAAGGTGTTGTAAAGGCAGTTTTATCCCGATCATCTTGGTGAACCAAAACCTAATTAAAACCTGCGAAGCCATCTAACAATGAAATCCTTGAAGCCCCCACTACCCTTTGTAGGATATGATCCATTTTTGGTAAGGGGTAGTGGTCTTTGAGAGAAACTTTATTCAAATTTCTCAAGTCAACACAAAGTCTTATCTCTCCAGTTTTCTTTCTAGTGGGTACTATATTTGAAATCCATTCAGAAAACCTAATGGGTGCGATTATTCCAGCTTGGTACATTCTCATGACTTCTTTTTCCATCAAGGGAAGGAGGACTGGATTAATCCTCCTCAGCTTTTGTTTAAAAGGTTTATGGTTTTCTTTCAAGGGTATTGTATGTTGGATAACAGAAGTGTCATAGGATTTAAGGTCCTCATAACTCCATGCCAAAACATCTTGGAACTCTTTAAACAAATCAATGTATTTCAGTTTCTTGTCAGGAGGTAATATTTTGGAAAGTTTTATCATTTTAGGATTTTCTATGGTCCCAATGTTACAGTCCTCAATTTCTGCATTTAGGGGTTGCATTTCTGGCTTTCTAGGAATGTCATTTGAGTCAAAAATATCTTCTAAGGGAGTTAAACCCGTGGGCAGGAAATTATCCTTTAGTTCGATTACTTCAGATTCTTCCTCAATCATTTCACTAAAATTTGTTTGTTTAGCCTTTGTAAGTTTGTACAGTCAAAGGTTGTTGGATGCAAAATCAAATTTGTTGTTTCAGCTGATATATCTGGCTCAACTTTATCAATGTGTTGTTGATCATCAATAGTGCTTGTGTCTATGTTTATACTTGAGAATTCTTCTTTCAATGTCAAGAAATTATTTATTTGGGTGTCATTCTCAAATACTTGCCAATTTTTCACATTATCTGGAACAGCAAGTCTGTGTTTAATCTCAGCAGTGAAGTGGTGATTGGGCTCAAAAGGAAGTTTACAAGTGCTGGCAAAAGTTTCCAAACAATGTGCATGTAAGTTATGACTTCTTGGAATTTTAGTGAGCTGAAATTCTAAGAATCTGTTAAGTAATTCAGTTGTTGCTCCTCTGTAAGACCTTAGCCTGATATCGTTTTTAACAAAATTTCCCTTCATCTGTTGTATAATCAAATCTGAGTCCCCGAGAATTGAAATCTTAGTTTCCTATAGACTTCTAATCAGTTTGAAACCTAATAGAAGGGCTTCATATTCGGCCATGTTGTTTGTACATCTGAAATTTAGCCTATATGCATGACCTTGAGCATGTTCATTTTTCATATTGTGTATTCAAACCCCTGCCCCTACTCCTAATTTGTTCACTGACCCATCAAACTCTAAATACCATAAGATTTCTTGATTAACACTTGTCTCAATAGTTTTGTAAGTTTGTTCAGTGGGCAGGTTTGGCTTTTGTAACTCATATGATATGTCATTTTGGTTAGTTGTATCAATCATGTCAACAATCTTTTGGTTTTGGGCACCAGATTATTCATTGATGCTTTCTGTTTGTGTTGTTTTCAGGAGCTTGACATCATTTTTGGGACACATGTCAGCATTGTATAAGATAAATGAATCCATGTCAGAGTGGATGGAATAGATGGGAAAGTTTTGGGGCTTTTCTTGACTTCTAACCACATATTTCATCAATTTTTCTCGGTATAATCTCTTTGGCTGGCCAAAGACTGAAATTGTGGCATACGACATGTCTAGCTGTAAAGATCCTTGGATTTTAGCACCCCAAGATCTGGACAAAATCATACCATACTTAGGTGGAATGTTAGCTACCACCACATCCATCAAGATTGTCTTGGCTGGATATTGGACTAAAGAAACAAAAAGGTCTTTGATTAGGCCTAGGCACCTGACCTAGCTGGAATCAAATGAAAACAAGTCCTTATATGGCCTTGTGATGTCTAGGTCTAGCTTTTCCATCACTGACTTGGGAATTAGATTATGGGAAGCACCTGAGTCAAACATTGCATTATGTAACACTTTTTCATGAATGTCTAAGCTCACATAGAATGGAGGGACACCTCCATCTACTGATTTACCATTGACTTCTGGACCAAAAATCAGTTCTGGTTGATCATCCAAAACATTGAATGCATCCCTATTATCTGATATTTGCAGTGATCTATTGATTTGTTGTCTGTAAACTTCATGTTTGGCCAATTCAGAGAGAGGAATGGCTATTTTCAGCTTACCAATTTCTGTTTCTAAGTTAAAGGTTTTTCTATCTGGATCTTTATATTTTGGGCAGCAAGCTTTTCTTTTTCAGCTGAGTTTTCATTGACCTTGTGTCGATTATGTATGCTGTTATAAGGTGCATTTGATTTCAAATTATTTTCTGGAGGGTTATTCAAATCTTCAGTTGGAGAATGGGATGTGAATGAATGGTTTCTTGAAGGCTGTAAGCCTGATACATCTTCCACAGTAACTTCCTTTGGGTGTGTTTTATCAGAGGATTATGTTGGGAGAGCTTTATCCCTTGATTTCTTAGGTTGTTTAGTATCTTTCAGCTTGGTAGTTTCAGGCACATCTATGGTTCTTCTTCTCAATTTGTACTGTTTATGAACCTCATAGACTGCTGCATCATATCCTTCTCTAAAATCAAATGACTCTCCAGATTTGGTTTGAAATTGGTTGAATTCGTGGGCTTCTTGGTCATCTTGAGTTAGGAAAACTTGTTGTTCACTATCTAGGCCCATTAAGTTAATGTGGGGGTCCTCTGTGGGTTCACTTGAGGTTGAGACCTGTGCATAATTCTCTTGAAATGGAGGTCTGATATTCTGATCAGGGCCAGTCCTTCCAGTAGTAGGGTTTTGGCCTTTTCTAAAGTTTGGGGTTCTTGTTGGGTTACTTGGTTGCCCTTCCTGGGATGACTTTCTTTCAATGGTCTCTACCCTGTCTCCCAATCTATCCATTCCTTTGATGATGGCATCTAATTTCTATTCGAATGCTGAAGGTTCTTCTTTGAATGTTGTTCTTCTTTCAGTTCTAGCCCGATTTCGTTTGGCAATCAAGTTTTCTTCTACACTAACAGCCACATTCTGCATGTCTGCTAGGCTGGGAGGGGCTCTTTCCCTGAGCTGATATGCCATGTATGAATCAAATCCATCAAGGAATTTGATCAAGGCTAAGTCAGGTGGGGGTCTAAGGTTATGAGGAATGACATTGTATAAATTGTTAAATCTAGCACAATAGTCTTGGACAGTTTCTTGTGGACCCCTTTTTAAATTGTCATATTCAGTTAAAATATGTAAAGGGTCTTTCTTATTTTCCCATATGTTTAAGAAGACTTGATATAGGGCCTCAGGATTGGCTATAGAGTTTGCAGTAAGTGACCTAAACCAGGAACTTACATCACCAATTAGACTCTGAACAAAGACTTTCATCCTTACATCATCATCATCAATTTCATAGTTTTCAAAATAATCCTGCATCTTCTTAGTGTGTTGTTGGGATGTATAGGAACCAACACCATCAAAATAAGTGATCTTACTTTGTTAATCCTGAGGCATAGCCCTTGGATTTGCAGGTAGCTGTAAAGGAGCATAACCGTTTGCCATATTTACAGGGATAAATGGGAAAACAGGAAGAAATGGGACAGTTGGAAGAGTAGGGACAATGGTAGATATATGTGTAGTAGATGGAGGAGTGGAGAAGGTGCTTTGAGAAGGGATGAAGAACTAGGAGAAATAGCAGTGATGTGAGGATGAACTGAAGCTTTAGCAAGGGTAGGAATATAGCTCTGTTGAACTGCTTTAGGACTTGAATCAGCAAAATCTTCTTGTTGCTCCTGTTTCCTAAGGATCTTAGGGATTAAATTGGGATTTTCAAAAATAGCTGGAGGATATGGGTTAGGGTTTGACCTTGTGTAACGAGTTTTCTTCTTTGCAGCCAGCGTCTAGATTTGTTTTTGGTATTTTTCTGGGAATGTTTTATAATCACAGCTTTTAAACAATACTTCACAGGAGATTCTTTTGAAACATAGGAAGCTTGATATCTCCTTTGACTATGTTGAAACAGGGAAACTGATTATTCCCCAGTGGAGTCGCCAATGATTTTATCACTCAGGTTGCTCCCTGCCTCCTGTAGGGAATACGGCTGGCAACCACTAACCAATCTTTTAGTTGCAGGTCCTAGCCTACTTGCAACCAGAGAGGGCTCTCTCTTTGTAATTTAGCTTTGTTTTGGAGTATTTTAGGCTAGTTATGATGAACTGGGTTTGGTTTTAAGTTTGTTGGATGGTAATTTCAGACAGAGCTGGGCTGCAAGTATAGAACAGTTTTTCCCATTGGGCAATGGATTCACTGAAAGTGCAATTGTTGAAAGTGTTTCTTGGTGAAATGGTAATGCTACAGAGCAAGATAGGCAACCTAGGAACAATTTTCAAATCTGGAAGTAATGGAACGAAGTCAGGGAATGAAAGGCAATCAAGAATCTTTCATTATACTGGCAGAGGGAAAGTGTATGAATATCATGCAAGAGCAATTACGGATTCATAAACAGTATTCAAGATGAATAAATTAGTGCAAACATCAGCAGTTGAGAATTCATATTTATGACTAATCCTGAAGAAAACATAATTAATAGCAGAGATTGAACACAGGGTACATTTAAACAAATCCTATACTATTCTTCTTCTCTGTTATCAAGATTATGAAACATACATGGAATTTAAGAATATAGAGAACATAAAGCACAGTTTAGTATAAATTATTGTTCCATAGAATGACACAAGAATTCTGTAACAGGTCCCAGAACGTCCAATCCACCTTCAGATGATTCAGACACAGTGAACTTCAACAGCAATTTGTATTAACATAGTCTGATATTTTACAACGAAGTTCGGAAAGAAAATCACCAACCAACAACAATACATCTCTTTAACAAGTATATATAGACGTTTTACAAAATATCCTATAGTGAAATATCTAGACATAACTTTATCCATCCACTCTAGAAGAAACAATAACTAATGTGGAAAAAACGCTAACCAATAACTGTGGAAATAAATGCGCTTTACTGGCTGTTGCAGATGACCTATTTGCTGTTGACTCTTTGACTCTGGCAGTCGGTGGATGACCGCTTTGCTACTGTGCTCACCTGGGCGTGCTGTCATTTGCCACCTGTGTAGTTTGTTTGAATGCCTTTTAGCGCTATTTTTATCCACTTGTAGATTTGAATTTTTTATAGTAGAGCCATATTATACAATTTGCTTGTTATGCAGACAATAAATAAGAAGAGAATCAAAACTACTTTAGAATCTAAAGCAGGCTTTGCCACCATTCCTCTGTTGGTAGATGATGCTTTCTTAACTTGAATAATATTTCATCAGCTTCAGTGTATGTGTAATAATTCGGCCAAACTGGAAAAAGGTGTGTTATTTCATGCTCAATGTAAAACAAATCTTCCAGTTTATCATATAAACTCTGCCCTATGGGAGGCACTACTTCTTCTATGCTGCTTGACGATGTTGTAATTTGATTCTGCACATAGGTACTCAGTTTGTTTGCATATTGTTCCTGTTTTAGCAGCCTTCCAGTGCTAGTGACTAGGCTGGGTAGACCTTTGCTTTGCAAATTTGAAAGCTTCTGTCTAAAGTCATTTACCTCTGTCTACATTTCTTGGCATTTTCTTTCTATAGTTTGGACAAAATTTTTCATGGTCAGCACCTTCTTGACTCTTACAACGGTCTTTGTCATATTCTGGATGTTTAGTGCTGCCAGCCGCTCACCAGTACGAGTATTCAAAAAGTGAATCAATTGATTTGCTTGCTCAGGATTATCTGCCAATAATGTTCTAGCCTTATGAGTTTCATACTGAGCTACAGCCATCAATTCTAGCTGGTCAAAAATGGTTTGTATTGTTGTCCATTTATCAGCAAGAGCTTGGCCAATTTTATTCCACAAAATTGTTTTTATCTCGGTCGGGGTTCTATGGAGAGTGAGGTATTTCTCCAAGGCCTTTATCTTGTTCTCTAGGGCTTTTACTTCCCTAGCCTTCTCGGCAATTGTCATCTTTGATTTATCATAACTAGCCTCAATCTTGGCTAGCTTTTCCTTGGTCTCCTTCATTTTTGCCATTTGTAATTCCAGAGCCTTAATTTCTTTCATCATGGCTTCCATGCTCAAGTTGGCCTCTTGCAATGCTAAATTTGAGGCACCTGCTGCTGAATTTGAGGCACCTACTGTTGAAGTTGAGGCTGGGGGAGGTGTTGTTGTAGTCATTGTTGTAGGAGGAGCTGTAATTATTGGAGCTATTTGGGATGGTTGAGGGGCCAACTCTAGCTATTTCCCTTGTTGAGCCTCTTCCAATGCTCTCTCTGTGTCCAATATCCTTTGGTTCATCCTCATAAGCAGGCTAACCACATCCTCTACTTCCTGTTGTTGCGCCACTTCTGCAATTTGTGGATATATAGTAACTGGCAGCTTCATTTGTTTTCTCAGGGCTGTTATGTCTTCCTCCTTTTTTCTGATTAAGGCCTGTGTGCCTTTGGGATCTTTGGGATCATGTCCCAACTCTATAATGATCTCTTCCAAGGATTTTATCCTATTATCCTTGGCCAATGATGAGGCTTTTTCCAGCTCTAACTGGGCAGAAGTATTATATAAAGAGTTCTGCAATCTATGGGCCATTAGAGCCTTATCTTCTAATGTGGAATAAACCATTTCTCCAGCCCGCTTATGTAACTCAATCTTGTCTATTGGATGTATGTCTTTTGCCAGGACCTCCATATTGGTTCTGATGTAGTCTGCAGCTGACTGTGGCTGCTGTGTAGTAGGTCTGAAGTGACTGAGAGTCATCTTCCCAGCTTGCATGTCATATGCTGCCATCAGACTTTGTTGACTTGTTGGTGCCATTCTCATCAACTGATTGTCAAGCCGAAACCTTATTGGCTGGTTTCTAGCTTTGATCTCTTTCAATGCTTGTTTGATATCCAAGCCTTGCCTGGTTTGTTGTCTGTAGGATGAAACCTCCCCACCTGGTTGTCTCTCTTGCTCCTGCTGAAAGGAGTTGGCCGATGTTTCCAAAACAGGAGGGATCTGTTGTTCAGAAGTTCCCTCACCCCTGATATTTCCTATGGTTTCTGATGTAATTTCCTCCTCGGCATAGGGGTTTAGCCTCTGTCTCTTTTCCCCTTGCTGATCTGTGGATGCCCCTATGGGTGTGCCCTCTGTTCTGTCCCTCTTTTTACCTCTTTCCTCATTATGAGGAGTTTACAACACAGGGATTTTAGGTGCCTTTGTTTGTGTTGAAGGGCTTTGTTCTTGACCCTTTTCCTGATTTGAGGATGGCTGCTCTTCCATTGTGTTTTGCTGTTCTGAGTGCTCAATGTCCTTCCCTTTCCCTGCAGGTAAAATGGTTTCTTTAGTTGGCTGCCGTGAAGACGTGGCAGTTGATGTGCTTGCTCCAATCGGTTGAGGCTGTGTGAAGGTGACCTGTGCAACATAATCCAGGTCAATTCTTTTCTCAATTTCTTTCATATCTTCTCTAATTTTTCTTCTTCAGTAAGCTCTTCATCATCTAATGTGCCCTCTACCCATTCCTGTTGACTAGCATATTGTTCAATGTGGGGGATAGGTTGGTGCACATATCCTGAAAGCCTGTGTTTGATTCTTCTAAGGCTTATGAAATGTTCAGGGTCATATGGTGCCCAATAGAAGATTTGTTTCAACATGAGCTCTTGCCTTAGCATATTGTCTGCATCCTTCCATGCTTCTTCCCTTTTGTTGAAAACAAAGTGACCCAATTGATGTCTGATTTTAAGCTGTTCCTTCTTGTTTTTCCCATGGAAATGAGTCAAGTCTGTATTACTGAACTGCCTGAAATACTCCAAGGAAAAAAGTCTCATGGGGACATATCTTGGCAGTTTATAGGGGGGCAACTCACATCCATAAATTCTGATCACTGTGTGATTTCGGTAGAAGTACCAATCACCAATGTTGTATCCCTTTGAAAGATGCAAGATTCTTTGCATTTCAGCAGTGAATCTGGTAGGAGGAGTCATCATTAATAGGCAAGTGGCTGGGTAGATGAACAGGGGAACAAACTCACAATATGTGTATGGAGAATAGTGGGCTTCATGGAAAACTGAGGTCCAATAGATGATAGATCTCCTCTCTCCTTTTGAGTCTAGTCTCCTGAGAGGAACCTTGAAACTATCAGGGTGATAGTACAGCAGCAGATGGTAAATGTAGGAGGTGTATCTAAACACTATTTCTCTCTCCATCATCAGGAATTTCTCATGTATTGTGTTTTCTATGAAGGTGGCATAGTCATACATGACAGCAGGGGGCTGTCCTGGAGTGAATATGGTTAAGAGCAGAAATATAGTTTCATCCACAAATTCTCCGGTTTTACATCCTATAATGTAGGAAATCATATCTACCATGAGCCTGCCTGTTTCATTAAATGAGACCTGATGATAGGGAGGAGGATTATTGTACTGGCACTGTGGATCCATAAACAACTGACTAACTCTTGATGTTTCTGCCATAGAGAGCTTTGCACCCTGATCAAGCAGAATTTTCATTGTAAGGGGAACCAGAGGCTGAGGTGGCTCAAAGTTCAGCATTTCATTTATGGATTGAGGACTGATATAGAACAGCACAGACCCATCTGGACTGAGAATTGCTCTCTGAGTGGGGTCATAGTTTGCATGACATAGATGAATGAAATTAGGCAACAAATTGATTGATGGGAGGAAATAGATGGGCATACTGGATTGCCAAATTCCTCGGATATCAGTGTTATTTCTGTGATTGTTTCTGAATTGGCACATAGTTTTGAGGTGAGAATTAAGGCCCATCATATCCTTGGTCTGGAAGTCTCTGTCTGCCAAAGACCATTCTAAATCCTTGTGTGGAGCATTTAAAGGGGTAATGTTCAGGGCTACTAGAGTCTCCATGTTTTATACTGCTTGTATTGATTGCAATATAGGTGTAAACAGCAATAGGAAGTAGAATTTAGGCTCTGAGGCTATTTTTAGGAGTATGAAAACTGATTTTTTATTTCAAACAAACCTCACTGTAAAGAGTTTATGATAAAACAACAAATTTGCAGCACTTTTACTGGGTCGAAAGCTTGCAGAGGGAAAAGGAAGCCGAGGGTCTGCCTTTAGATAACAGGTTAACGCAGGGGAAACGGGGTGCTCGATCACTTCAAATCAATGCTTGGGCAATTTTTTGGAGTTTGTAGGCGAATATGGACGCGAAGTATGTTGGAATGGCTCGTTTGCAGAGGGAATGAGTTCAAATTTGCAGGTTTGTTGTGAATTAACAGCTCAAATGGTGTATGCAGGTCAGTGAGCGATTGGTAGGAGCGCCTTTAGAAGCAAATTGCAGGTTCTTTTGGCAATTTTAAACAGAGAACTTGAAAAACAGGGCTTTCAAGCTAAAATAGGGATAAGTACCTATGTCAAGGGCACTGAGGATGGTTAGCAAGCATAGCTTGGGCTGCGGAGTTGAGCTATGGAGTCGAGTTGGCGGGTTGATGGACAGTATAAGCTCCGGAAGCGATTTAACAGTGAAAGTGCATGCACATTGTTTGCGGATGCAACAAATAGAAATAGAAGGAAAATAGTCATTTTCACAACTTTTTAACCAATTTCAGACCTTTTGGTGCTTTTTTCATTTTTCCAGGATGACGTCATCATGACATCCTTTTTGTCGTATAGTGGGTATGGCGGATGATGTGGCAGCTGACATATGTGATGACGTGGCATATGAAATGGTGGTGGGGTGGTGACGTCAGCGAATGACATGGCGCAGGTACAGTGCAGTGGTGGCGACGTGGACGCAACGTCATGCAGTGACGTAGGCAAAAGGGGAGGGCGGTAAGTGGTTTCCATTGGACCGCCTTTGGTACGGGAGCGGTAATTGTCAGAGGTGGCCCGATGCAATCAGAGGGTGACAAGTGTCTCGGTGTACGACGGTGAAACCATCGACCATTGGGTACTAACTTATCGCTACAGAGGGGCACCCGATATGGATGGAGACTGTTGGATCTAGGGAAGGCGATCCATCGGCGGATGGGAGGGAGATGCGACCGAACGTTAGCAAAAAAGCACGCATGATAAGCCCTGATTTTTGCATAGTTTCGGGCGGGTTTAGACCTTAGGTGATAGGTTTAATATGTGTTCGGCGCCAGACTATGGTTATTCGTTTGTCCAAATATTAAACGAAAGCCAAAATGAAATGCATGTGCAGAGGGTAATAGGGTATGGTTTGGGGAGAGGGTTTGATATGGTTATTTATTTAACCAGGTGTTAAATAAATCCCAAGGGTTAATGAACGTGGATGGGTTAACATAGAGTCCCAAATGGACCTAATGCTTCCCAAACTTATATTATTTGGCTATAGTTGCCATTTGGAGGGGATATTTAGATTTTTTGGATTTTAGTATAGTTTTTTGTAGAATAGGGGTGGGAAAATGATTTAGGGAGCTATATAATAGGGTTAGATGTTAATATTAGTTTTTATGGAATGAAAATGAATGGATAAATACTAATTTTATAAAATGAAAACTTAGGCATAAGAACATGAAAGAGTATGGGATGACCATTTTTACACAAGAAATGTGGTTTCTTCCAACTGAGTGAACTTAGAGTTCTACTTAGCTTTTTTCATAAAATAGAGTGAAAAGGAATATTGGGAAGATCCCAGGGTCATTGGGGGGATGTTAGTGAATGATTTCTGGGGAAATGAAAGGGGAAGTTAGTCATGCTTCCCTGTTGTGCCATCAAACAACTGCCATGGTGTCAATGCCATAAATGAGATGAGTCCTTCTTGACAAGACCACAAGTGATTACCCACTTGCTTCTGCAACCTCAAACTACCTACTCAACCTAATAAACCTAACATTTTTCTTCCTTGAGTTGGGTGCACTTAGATTAGCAAACCCTGATTTTCCTCTTTTCTTTTGACTGACCTCCTATCTAAATGTACCCTTATTTCTTCCAGGGGCCCAGATTAAGCAGTTGGGCTCCTTAAATTCTCTACCTAGCTACTCATCTGCCAAGCTTGAACTATTTGGATAGATATTCATTCTCTATTCTACAACAACAAATTTAAACATGGCATGGTCCAAATTGAAGTGTTGGGCCACCCATCAAATGTGGTAATATTTGCACATTGTGGACTCACAAATAAGATAGCAGTGGCATTTTGACTGGCCACTTTCCTAGTCTTTGGTGTGGGGTTCATTTTCACTATTTTTTCTGATCAATTGATTTTCTTGCCTTTTGATTATTCTTTTAAGGCATACCCTCTTTTCATTTTTTACTTTTCCTTGTCTGTATACAAAATATGGAACCTTTGCAACATGCAAGGATGAACATATTTAGCACTTCCACTGTCAATCATGAAAAATGAAACCTATTGGTATAGGAACCTAACACGCTCGAAGCGAGAAACCTACCATTGATGTATGCAAGATTCAAGGTACTGGAAGGGTGTTTCTAAGTTAACATCTTGGATAATGTGTTGATATTGACAAGAAGCGACTCATTGCTAGAGGGCCTTGATGTATCCCACATCAATGACACGAAATGAGTGTAATGATTTTTGGAGATGGAAAATGACTAACGACACAAGGTTCAAGAATGGTGGTCATGAAAATGAAGGTTTATGAGTATTGCAAAGGATGAATTTTAACTCAATGACTTCTCTTGAACATGTCAGTGACACTGAATGAATTGGCAGCTGATCCAAAGCAAACTAACAGATGGTATGATAGACCAACGGTATGATAACCATCAAGCAGATAATCCAACCCAAGTCATCACAGAGATGAAGTGAAAGTGTCATGCTTAAGAGCGACCTGCTACCATAAAGCGGTTTACCCCTTTTCCCATTTTCCACAGTCATTGTTGACCAGTACCTCTTTATTTTTATCAATATTAAGGAGGATAACATATGTTTGTTGTATAATTCCACCCTTTTGGTGAATCCATCGTTATGTGATGTTTTAACAAGTATAGCAAAGGTGAAACTCGGTCTTGTCATGATGGACAAGTTTGTTGCTATTTGATGTTTTAATGAGTCTAAAGACAATGATAACTCAGTCCTTTTCATGTTAAGAGAGTTTGAAAAGGGACAAAAAGAAAACTCCACAAGTTCTTTTTCATATATTTGTCTCTCAAGTCCAAAAAAGCGTAAAATAATACAAGAGAGAACCTATTGACCATGTTCGGTCAACATATACCTTTTTTTGTAAATAATCTATCTCAACCTGAAAAAAGGTTAAACTTATATTGAGTAGATGTCATTTCCAATCCATTAACGAGCTAAAAAGGACAAGCACTTGGCAATCTTTTCATATTTTGAGAGTTTAAAAAGAGCTTAAAGAGGACTCTATTTTGAGGAACGAGTGGTGTCTAGTATAGAAACTGGTTCCAGTGATGTTGGAACTTCTCAAAACATGTTGATTTATGTGAAGAGGATGGCTAATAAGACCACTCATTGCAACTTCTCCTCAAAAAGGGTAAAATGACCAAGTGAATGCATATGATCGATCAAGCAGATAGTGATGATGGAAGGAGAAAAACCCAAGGCTCGTCTGATGGAAGAGGCTAATATAATGGCAATCACGAGGGTTAATATGGAGATGCATTCATTTTTACACAAGCTTGAACCATAGGGAACTATGCTTGGATTCAGTTTCATGTTTACACAAGCTTGAAATGAAAAACTATGCTTGGATTCATTTTCATTTTTACACAAGCTTGAAAAGAAAAACTATGCTTGGATTCAGTTTCATTTTTACACAAGCTTGAACCTTAAAACTATGCTTGGATTCAGTTTCATTTTTACGCAAGCTTGAAACTAAAAACTATGCTTGGATTCAGTTTCATTTTTACACAAGCTTGAAACAAATAACTATGCTTGAGATTGGTTACATGCCCCCAGTGTGATGACTCGATTCTAGGTGCATGACCCCTGAGCTTCATTGCATTCACCTAAGTAGACTACTCATGGCTATCAGGTGGATGGAATGAAGGTTCATTTATGATATCTAGCGAAAGACTCGACTAGGATTTTACAAGATCTAACCAAAGACTCGACTTGGAACGTTTCTCCAGGGGACCTTGTTTCATTTTTTAATGAGCTTGACACAAGACAAGGAAATTTTCTTAGGGACCTGTTTCATTTTTTAATGAGGTATACATAGTAAAATATCTATCCTCATATTCCTTATTTCATTTTTTAATTAGCTTGACACAAGACAAGGAACTATGCTCATACCCTTTGTTTCATTTTTTGCCGAGGTTGACACAAGACCAAGAACTATCCTCAAATTCCTTATATCATTTTTTAATGAGGTTGACACAAGACAAGCACCTATCCTCATATTCCTTGATCACGACCCATAATAGGTCATGACTTCAAAGAGGTTTTCATCATATGGGAGAACAATGCTCTGGAAGGGATACATAGCAAGGAATCCACTAGAGATATCTCATTCTAATGCCCCCAGGACATCATGTACAATGTCACAGAATTGATTGTTCATTGATGTAGCCATGGAACGGGTTGCACATAATTGACTGTTGGCGGGGAAGATACCATTGGGAAAAAGGACCATTTAGGGAAGATGGTTGATTGGAAGCCATATTTGGTCCAGGAAATGAAAGCCGGTCAATGGTGAAAATTCTTCCTTCATGCGGGAAACACATCACTCGAAAGAGTGTTGAAACAATGACATAAATAGTCGCACCTAAGAAGTAAATTGTAATCTAAAGAGCCTAGGACTACCATCACACTGAGATAAATAAATTTTTCTCCCAAAGTAATAGGAAACTGAGGAAGGATCCCTAATGGTTGACTGGTTCCTCTATTAAAAGCCAATAGATTCTAGGTAACAGGCACAAGTGGTGGTGAACCGAGTTCTTACCAAGCAGTGGAGGAAAGGATACTCACAAATTCACCTTCATCTATAATTTTGCTAGGTACAATCATATTACAAACTTGTACTATGGTATGGAAAGGCACATAAGAAGGAAGACAACATCTTTCTAGTCGATTCCAATCTAAGGAAGATACCAGACTACTTGGAGGGGGTACCATAAGAACGGAAGAATTACCCACTTGAGTTACAAGAACGTGAGTATTTTCCTCCTATCTTGATGGAACTGGAGGGTTGCCTCCAAGCTCATAGGAATTTGAAGAAATGAAAAGAACGTGAGTGGTATCATACTTACTCTCTATGGGAAAGGTATGATTAACTAAGGGTGAAATCAGGTCAACTGTTCCCTCAACCTGTGATTGGTCAGGTATAGACTCATGAGATTCACATTCAAAGAGAGTGGGTTTAACCGATGGTTGATTTGGGTGAGTCAATTCATCAACTAGTGAAGGATTAAGGGAGAGTCTCCTGTAACCTGATGGAAGTCGTTGCGAAGAGACAAGACAGTTATCCAACACTTTGTTGCCTTCGTCCAGATAGGGAAAAAGGTGAATGGGGTGATTCCCTTCACATAACCTATAGGGAAACTTAACTTTACCCTTATTTCCATGAATTTTACTACCAGTAGTTGATGGTGTGTCAGTAGCATGATCTCCAGAAGTTGATGACATAGGATGATGTGAACCAGAAGACCATTCTTCTAAGATTTGAGGAATACTAGGGAAATTTCAAAGAAGATGGTCTCCCATACAAAGTTTGCACATATATCAAACTTTGTGAGGCTTATGGGATGGTTTCTCATCAGAAGTTACATTTGAAGCAATGGTTTCTTGGTTTCCCCCCTGATGAATTAGCTTCTTCTTCTTCTTAGACACCTGGTTACTACTATTAATACTTTCACCATGTGAAGGGGAACAAGGGGATGAAGAAACAACTAACAAATAAGGAAAAGCATCAACTTGGGATCAAATGGAGGTTGATTTTGTCCAATTGGAGGAGTACTCGATTGTGGAGAAATAACGACATTTTGAACCAAGGAGATTGAAAACAACCATACTGGCAAGCCAATGGTAAGTCCCAGAAGGGAAAATGTGGCCATATAAGGAGCACCAATATTTCTGAAAGGAGGAAAAGCACTAGGATTCCCATCAAAAGGAATTCTTTGATCGGTGGACTCCAGATTTATTGCCATATGTCTCAACCTAAGATCAACTAAGGAGTGAGCGTGGAGGATGTTATCTGCGGTCAATTAAATTTATTTTAATCAAAATAACAAAACAAAACAAAAGAGGGATGATCTAGGCAAAAGGATTACCAAGTAACTGTGAACTGTAGAATACCTCCCGGCGAACTAAGAAGTATGAGCATGCAATCTCCTAGAATGCTATGTTCGGTGTATCACAATGTACAATGTGGCTGACTCGATTACCTAAATATGGATAGACACCTAGTGTTTTCCTCCCATATATAGCCGAAAGTATGTGGAGGGCCAATCCGTATTAGCACTATCTAATGCGAAGCTGCACATTGATAGCATTCCCATATACTTTATGTACTGTAACACCACCCTATATACCCGAAGGTACGTGGACAAGCTACAATATACTCACGTAGATGGAATGAGGTATCACACTCGGAATGTATCACAGACAAGTTAGTAATAGCTGCTATGTTTTAGGATGCGAGAACACAGCCCTATCCTAGAACCTCTAAATTTTTTGCATTAGGTGACAATGCTCCATTAGGTTAATTAATGTTAATTTTAAGTTGAACTTTATTAAGAATTTTCATTTCAAGGTTCACCATGTAATGTGTTTTCAATTCCTAGAATGCAACTAATACAATAAGCATCCTTTTCATTTAGTTTTGACAATTCAAACCTTAGCAGGGATAGATCAATCAGATTCTTGTAATCAAAGAATAGAGAACACATCTAATGGAATTTCCCTAAACTATTCCTATGAGCACACACAAACTCTTTTAATGCACAATGCAAGTTTTTCTTTTCAATTCCCTTAATGTTGTAATGAACAAAAGGAAACTAATGCACATTCAATCAATCAATATTTTTGCAAGAACGAAGACTTTACAACAGTTCTGTTTCAAAAGAAAAGAAGACTTTTACGACACTTTCTTTTGAACAAAGATTAATCGACTATAAACTAACTTTGACAATGAATTGGTAGTGATAAAGAAATCATTTAAGAAACACTAAACAATCAAAGACAAAGTAGGGCTGGAAAAGGAAACACAAATTGATTTCAGAGACACAAGCATCATTAACCTTTCAGCAAGAAAAAACAAAAGGAAATTTGGCAAAAAATCAACTAAAACGAGGGATTTTTGTCCTAAGGAGGATCATCACAGCCTTGAATGGGATAGAGTGCACTTTAGAGCACTGTCCTCAAGCCAAGGGTGCTCTGCAGTGCTTTGTCTCTAAACCAAGCCTACACTGGTGCCAGAGAGGCCATCCTAGGGGCTTACAAGCACAATTTTCACCAAAAAACACTTCAAAAGAATGAAAGAATAACAATGGAGGCAAGTAAGGTCTGCTAGAGTGTACTAGGATGAAGGTAAACTACCCGAAACAATGATTGTTCCCCAGCAGAGTCGCGAATTTGTTATGAGGAATTTTGCATCTACGGATAAATACTAATTCCCTAGGTAGGTAGTTATACCTAGAATAACAGATTTAAAGCACGTATCCTTTTTCTATAGATGATAAATAAGACAAAGGAAATCAAATGAATTACTTGTTCTTTCACTTTCCTTTTGTCTCCTTTGTATGACCCCGATGCTCCTTCTTGAACTTAACTCGCTCAAAAAGTACCTACAAGCATAAACAAAAGATAGAGAACCAATTAAAGTAAGAGATCTCCCGGCTATAAGTAAATGGAATCAAATACATTCACACATATAAACATCATATATCAATATAAGCATATAGAAAAAGGGGTAAACAACTTTATTAAGTAGAAGGAAGAATTACAACCATGAAGTCTGATCCATTGTCGCTCTTCCGTCTTGGGTTCCAACCAACATCACATCAATAGCACAGCACTCTGGCAGCATAACACTACTTTCTTATACTCTAAATCTTCACACCAACAGTATCTCCTTACAAATTCTCAAAGTCTATCCCTGATCACTTAGATGAGTGCTCAATTTATAGGCAAATGGAGAAGGTTTGGTCATAAATGAGGGTATTGAATGGCCTTCCAAAGTTAGAGTTAGTTTCCATGGAGGGAGGGATGAGAGGATAGGCAGTTACTTAACTCATTCCCTATCCAATTTCGAGCTCATAGGAGATGATAAGTGTGGGAATCTTCTATATGGCTCCAAAAGATAAGAATATTCCTATAACCCTAACTCATTCCCTATCCAATTTCGAGCTCATAGGAGATGATAAGTGTGGGAATCTTCTATATGGCTCCAGAAGATAAGAATATTCCTAGAACCCTATGTGAATTTCACTCAAACTCGCCCAGCATAGGTAAAAGTGGGCCTAGGTTGTTATGAAACCAGCTCAAGAAAAGATATAAAAGATAGATCAACGCCTTAGAATTCAGCCTCTTCGAGGGGGCAACCTCCTTTACATTACATAAATGAACAATTCTTGGATGATACAAATGAAAAGACGTCCTTTCTATATATAGGAGTCTAAGGGCTCATAACATAACCAGAGCCGACATAACAATAATAATGTAAGGGCACAATAATAACAATAGTGGGCTTCTATGGGGCACAATAGTAACAATATGGGCACTACATGGGTACATCAATATAATAGGTGGGTTGTACTAATAACAATAAGGGGTTACACTAGTAGTATAGGGGCCTAACATGACCCTCTCCTTCAAAAAGTGTTGTCCTCAATGCTTGAGTAGTTCTTGATGCTTCCGTATAAAATTCTTGTCCTCCCATGTGGAATCTTCAGCGAGTAAGTTCTTCCACTTGATGAGATACTCTGAAACTGATCGATTTCGTAGCTGTCAGGTTCTTGTTTCTGTGACTACTCTAGGTTCCAATATGATTTTTCCTTCCTCTTGAAGTTTTGGCAATATTGTTTGAATAGGGATCTTCTGCAACTTTTGAATGAGTGGCCATACTTCTTCGTCCTTCTTCCATTCATCCCTTTCTTCGTTTATCCAATCTAGATGGATAATAGAAATAGCACAAAACAATGCTTCCACATCCTCATCCTTTCTTGAGAGTGCATCTACAACAAAATTTTGCTTCCCTTTTCTATAGATGATGTCAAAGTCATAACCTAACATATTTGTGACCCATTTTTTTTTGTTCTTCTAAAGATAATAGTTGTTCTAAAAAGTATTTAAGACTATCATGATCCACTTTTACCTTGAAGTGTCTTCCCATTTAGGAAGGTCGACATTTCTTAAGTGCATATAGTATTGCCAACATTTCCTTCTCATAAATAGCTTGCTTGAGATGTAGCAGCAAAAATACCCAATTACCTACATCAAAACATTTTTCACTACGATGTTGATCTACCTGTTGTTTCATTCGATTTTGCACCAAAGTGGCATTATCCTTTAAAAGTTAGAGAACTTGTTGTTGAAGCTCGATGTGATCTTTCACTTCTTGAACCTTTTTCTTCTTGATATGTCCTTCTATCTTTAGAGTTTGAGGAGTGGTAATTTCTTCCAATCCTTTAAAAGATATGGTCGGATTCATTTCTTGATGCTTGATGTGATCTTTCACTTCTTGAACATTCTTCTTCTTGATATGTCCTTCTATCTCGATAGTTTGAGGGGTGGTAATTTCGACCAATGACTTACAAGATATGGTTGGATTCATTTCTTCTTTCTCGATGTGATCTTTCACTTCTTGCACCTTTTTATTTTTGATATGTCCTTCTATCTTGAGAGTTTGAGGAGTGGTAATTCTTTCCAATGCTTTACAAGATATGGTCTGATTCATTTATTCTTTCTCTGGGGTGGGGTCCTGGTGTATATCCTCTTCTTTTGATGTTTCTTGACCATTTTCTTCCTCCTCTTCATATTCTATGTAAAATAATTTCTTCTCAGCACACTTATGACC